>JANSTR010145654.1:0-11464 GCA_025434805.1 Antipathozoanthus remengesaui | reverse complement strand
GTGACTCAGGTTTGGCAGTATAAGGGCCTATAAGAAAGAGTCGACGTCGTCACTGATTAAAGGTATGATTTCATGCACTGTGATTGTCAACTAAAACATACCTTCCCGCGTCAAGAACACCGAAGTATGCATCGTGACATGACATTATATTTATGGCTTTTAATAGAACTCGGAGCTATCTGAACAGAAGTGATATCTAATCCAACTGGACTTGCATTTATTTTTGTTGAACGGTTTCCATTTCAACGATTAAAATGATCAAATTTCTCTCCCCAGCAATCGTGTTGAGAAGTCGGGATTGACGATTCGTATTGCACATTCAGTGTTATTTAGTTTGTTTTGATCCCGACAATTCTCGGGATTTGTCAAGATCCCGAAAGGAAATACAAAGCGATAACGAAACAAAACAGGTGAAACTTCGTTTACACTTCTCAAACTCATTAAAAATCTCCAAGGTGCGATCCCTAGGGTTTCGGGACGTTCTTTTGTTTGATCCCGATCCCGGATCCCGCCCGGATCCCGCCCGAATCCCGAGATCCCGAGTCCCGAAGCGATCGGGATTGGGTATGAATCCCGAGGACGGTACTGTAAATTTAAAAGTTTCTAAATCATTATGGTTTTGCTTATAATTAAATATTTTAAAGCTGGCCTCTGTGGCATCATTTCAAATGTTTGAGAGAGGTATTCACAGTAACTTTGTCCAAAGCTGTATATGGCAGCTCAACCTTATTGCTCATTTTGGTGGTTGCTCAAGATAAGAGTTTGAAAATTTTGACTGAACTGAAGATACCTCTTGGTGAGGAAGTTTAGAACTCTCCAACTTGTTTTGGAAGTGGACAAACTCTTGATTATAGATTTGTAAGCAGGAAGAAAGACACTGTAGACTGCACAGTATAATACATAAAGCCTAATGGTTTGATTGCCAATACAAATTATCTCAAACTCAAGCTTTGTCGCCTTTGTGTCACTATTATGTCTTATGGTAATGTAATGTTCTTGTTGACTTATATAATTGCATGAAGTTCCTTCCGTAATTTTCTTATATATTAGGTCCTGACATGGTGGTGTGTGATGAGGGGCATATTCTACGCAATGATAGCACAGCCATATCAAAGGCACTGAATGGCATGAGAACAAGGAGACGCATTGTGCTCACTGGAACACCACTTCAAAACAATTTGATTGAGTGTAAGGAGAAATCATTAAACACTTTTAATAAGTAGACAAATAGATGATGCGGTCACTTTTGGTGATTATATTATTATTTCGTTTCACAGCTACTATTATTACTAGGCATTGTTACAAGACTTAGGTGCTGTCTGATAATAGAAGAATATACCGTAGCAAAAAAACTCCCGAGATTTTGGTGCTGTGTGCTTACTCGAGCACTGCCACTAATTAAGTTTCCAAAGATATAATACTTAAAAGAAACCTGCAGTGAAAAAAGAATACATTATGGGCCAAATAAAAGACCTTGCTGTACTGATTTGTGGTGCGAAATTTCAGAGCTGAAACCCGTCGCATAAATGAGAACAAAGCTAAAACTTTTCGGTATTTTGTAGATGGAAGCAGCCATTTTGAATTTTGACATCACTGCACTCGGGACAGGAACTTGCATGGGTTGCACACATGTCTTCCCTCTGAAGAAGAGCAATCTTGATCTGCCGAGTATTTAGGCTTGAAACTGAAAGGGGTCACAGCCTAGCAAATGAAAAACATTTCCTACTCATCATTTTGATATGATTACAAGTGCAACTCGCCCAGACGAGGCTGCAAGGACCGCATTAAAACTCGCGGGAAATCCCGTCCTGAGCGCAGTAACGTCAAAATTCAAGATGATGGCATCCATCAGCAAAATACTGGCAAAATACCAAAAAGGTTTTTACTCCGTGCTTGTTTATGTGATGGTTTCAGCCTTAAAATTGCACACCACAAATCAGTGCAGCAAGGTTTTTTATTTGGCTGTATTGATGTGTTTTTCACTGCAGGTTTCTTTTAATAGTTGACCATTTCATGTGAACAAGGTTGCTGTTCTCATTGGTTCATTCATGCTGCCATTTTTTTTTAAATTTAACAGCCATTCACATTCTGATTTGAAAGGACCAATGAGAATGGCAACCTCGATCACATGGAATTTGAATTCAACAGCCGTTCGCATGTGCGAAGAATTACAGATTGGAAATTGTTATTTGAAAACGCAATCTGATGACGTTATTGTGACATCTCAAATTAGGGACTCATGAATATCAATTTTTTGTAAAATATGGGATAATTAATCAACTGGCCATGAATAGTCCCCCTCCCCCCAGCCAACTTAGCAGAGGAAAAATCCCCACCCAGATAGGGTTAAATATGAAATAAATACGAGCTATGAGACCTACGACTCTTGACGACTGAACAAAGCGAAAAATCGATTATTTTTCCGCTTGTACCAAGTTTAGGATTGCGTTCTCCTTCGCCGAACGTAATAATTAATCTGTGTGTGAGAAATTGTAAAACAAATTGAGAGAGAGATAAATAAGATATAAGAATTGACACATCAGTTAGAATTTTTTTGGTTAGGTTGCAGTAGAGTACATACAGATACTAGTTAAGGTGTTGTCCATGGACAGTCACAAAACTTGTGAATCCTTGATGTGTGCTTCCTTGCATTGAGCAGGTTGCATAATTTATACATGCCATGCTTGAACAATTCTTCTATTGTTGCCAATTGTGAAAGGGCGTGTGTTTGTGAGTGTTCCACCTTGTGGTTTTCGGATCAAAGAAGCTGATTAGATGCATGAAGATCAAAGATGTTAATTAGTTGGCAAGAGTACTTACCAAACATATATATTGTGTTTTTGTTTGCTAAAATATGCGCCGAAATTGCAATTATTATAAAACATATAATTTAATTAAAAGAGACAACTTTTTTCTAAGAATTTTCTGGTCTGTGAACAAATAATAATTATTATAATTATTCCAAATTATTGCACCTACAAAAAATGGTGCTGCTGATCAGTAAAAACAATAACAATGACTTACTATGTCTGTTGTTATCCAGATCACTGTATGGTGAGTTTTGTCAAACCAAACTTGCTTGGAACAAGAAGAGAGTTCCAGAACAACTTTGCCAATCCAATCCAGAACGGACAATGTGCTGATTCAACGGCAGGAGATGTTCGGCTTATGAAACAGAGATGCCATGTTCTACACAAGATGTTGGAGGGGTGTGTGCAGGTAGTAGTAGTAGAAACCTTTTTAAAACAGGGTAAACAATTTAGTTGTAAAACAACTGTTATCAACTGGTGTCCTAATACATATATTTGCAAATATATGAATAAAAGTTATCAAAATAAAATTTACAAACAGTTTAAATTATACAAAAGGCTAAAAATATGCCAAAAATATATATTTATAAGAGTTCACAACGCTGGGGAATATTTATTAAAAATTACTCCACCATGATAGTAAAAAGAGTTTTTTGTTGATTGTGTGCGAACTCTAGGCAAATGAATAAATTACTTGGGCACGTTTTTCTAGGCACGAGATCTTAAATAGTGTTTTTCATTAGCTTGAGTACATGTCAATCTCTTCTTGTCTGTAATGTTTCCCAGCCAACACTATTCAATGCGGTGTCACTGCTGCTTGATTTGCACGCTATTCATGCGGCTCTTTGTGGCAGTTTTTTGGATGCGATTAATGTTGCCCAGGCCACAGCAAGTCCGCACAATATCTGCATACTCAGCGATTAGTCAAATATATGACTTGTAAATGAGGTCAGCACAATAGGTGGTTAGGTTTCCCCTTGTTCTAACCAACATCTACTGTATAATCTCTTTCTAGCTTGATCGACAGTGTACATGTACTCCACATGAGCATTCCAGTACAGACAGTGCCAAGATATCTGAATTTTAATGTTCGTTTGATTGGATAATTGCCAAGAGTAACATTAAAGTTTTCCAATGTTGAAAGTCTTGCATGCATGACGAACAACATGTTCTCAGTTTTCACTTATTTAAGAACAGACTTTCCTCTCTCAGCCAGACGTCAATTTTATCCAGTTGATCGTTAAGGGTAATGGTGATAAGGGCAACATCCTTTCCAGAGCAGAATTCTGGTAATAAGGGCGACATCCTTTCCAAAGCAGAATATGACCGTATCATCCACATACATCATAGTGGAACACCGTTTGGTTAGCTTTGGCAGATCAATTACAGTACAAGTAATACAAATAGTAATTGTTCGAGAAATGAACCTTGTGGTACACCATACGTAATGTTTAGGTCAACATAGGCACTTTGAAAATGCAGAGACTGAGATCGATCCACAGGAGTTCTGCACCCTTAATTCTAACAGAATACAGTTTTTGAAGTAGCAGTTGATGATCAACTGAATCAAATGCCTTAGTCATATCGATAAAAAATGCACCAGTTAATTATCCTTAATTATTCCAAGAGTTAGAACCGAATATGCCAAACGTTCCTTCTACTATCAAGACTGTATAGTTTTAACAAGTGAAATATGTGTCAAGGGCTGAAGAGATTTTAAGAAGCGTGCGTAATTTTCTTATATATTTGTGTAATTAGTTGCCTTTAAGTCATTTTTAAATTTGTAATTATATATATATATACATATATATCCTAAAATTTTATGCAATTGTATATCCCTAATTCTTAGATTTCAGAATTTGTACAGAGTAGTTGTTATTTAAATATCGTAGCTTTTATTGTTTGTCAGGGCCCCTCTTGATATCAGTCTTGATTGACTGACTGGGACACCCTGTTTAAATGAAGGTTTATCTGTCTATCTATCCATCTATCCATCCATCCATCCTTGGTCGATGTTGCGGTGTCACGACCGTTTCGAGCGGCAATCTAAAGAATTGTGCTTCTGCAGTCCTTTGTGTATGGTCAGCAGTCTCATGCGCGAAATTTAAAAATGGCGTATTGAAAATTGTTTTTCTTGTTTGTTCATGTTGACCCTATTGAAAGCTTATTTGAGAAAAACAAAATACCTGCCCAGGTCTGTCTGTTGTATTTGCAAAACGAGAACTGGAAGGTTCAGCTCTTCTGTGTCATTTGAAGAACGTTTTGGGGGATGTTTTAAAGTCATATAACGAACCGCGAGTTGTGCGATGGCTGCCGAAAGTGTGTTTATGTCTTTCGTTCTGACACTTCAAAGGGCTTTCCCGAGAGGGTTGACTCAAGACAGGGAGTACACTTGGCGAAGAAGAGTATAAAAACCCACTTCGGTAAACGGGAAGCGAGTTATGAAAGTAAGACAAGTCCAACCCTTCTTGCTACAAGCCCAGAAAATCTTTGATTTTCTACCTCCTAAAAAACTTTTACAGCTCGGAACTTTAAACAAGAAACTTAGTTTCTGTCCATTTTGGCAGTGCGAGTCCAAGAGAAGCAACTGCAAGTCAATGCTCTTATCAGTTTTGGTTTGAAGCGTTCGTGCATTTATGAAATATGAAAGCTCGCTCAATGAAGCAAAACAGCAGAATTCTTGAGTTGGAAAGTAAACTAGCCCGTCTGACTGACTCAGACACAAAAGAAATCTCGCAATTTGAAGAAGGAATATTTCATTGCCTTCTACAACGAAAGCAAGCGACGTCTGTCAATGGCCTTATTAGAGCGAAAAATGTACATGGCCGACCAAAAGTGCTCATGCCAATAACAATGCCTGAGATCGCTAGTAACAATGCGTCAGCCAGGACAATGCACTAACCAAGCAAACAACAAGAAACATTCTTGTCAATAAGCACCACACTTCCTGGGGAAGGAAAGGAAAACAACAAGAAGCTAAAAACACGCAAAACATATCGATTATAACAAGGAATAAGGAGAATTTTGCAGTATATTGCAAACAAGTTGGTATAAAATTCTCAAAAGATTTTCCCCATCAGAATCAGCCGCACTAAAAAGTTAGGAACAGAAACTGAATTACGAAAGCATATGCAAGAATCACATTTTGAATTTTAATGTGGATCCTTCTCAACTTCAGAATCAGAAACTGTTAAAACTGTGACATTTGTGAGAGTAACAAGCATTCGAGAAGTGATAACAAAAACAATTGAACAGGTACAAATGGCTCAAGAATTGGAGACAGACCCCAACCTGCCACGTGACTGTTTGAGGCTTCTTTTGTGTGGGGACAAGGGTTCGTCTCAAACCAAAATTAATGTTGACTGTTCTTAATAGCCAAAAGAAACATAGTGTTAAACGTTCCAAGTTGGTCGCAATTTTTGAAGGAGCAAAGGATACCCCAGAGAATATTGAATTGGTGAGTAACATCTTCACCAAGTGAAAGCAGTGAGAGCATAATTATATCATTGAATGGAGAGGGGATTTAAAACAGTTCATTATTTTATAGGTAACACCAGTGAAACTACTGTACAAAACTAATTTATTATTGGTCAGTTAACTACCAGACACTGACACTACCGTAAACTAACAACGAGGCACTCAATGGTTTTCCAAGGCAAGGGTGAAGAAAATGAAATTTACATATATCTGACAAAATTTCCTCACACACATGCCGAATATTAGTACTAATGTGCAGAGAAATTCACTATTTTAGTTCAAGTTTGACAGATAAACAAGGCAATCCCAGTGCCCAATAAATCAACACTCCACCCACCCACCCAAAGGGGAAATCCATTGACAGGTGTATAGATTGACTGTACTAAAAAAGATGGCCGTTGTACATTTTCCCAGAATACCCTTGCAACCTAAAATGGCCAGTAGGTTTAGTGATAGCAATATACTTTTCGTAACTTTGTCCTGGTATAATATTGTGTACAGGTACTCTTTTGAAGTTGCTATATTTTTTCCGTACGTTTTCACAAGCATTTTGTTTTGGATTTTCATGTGCTAAGAATAAATGGGTAAATGCACCAGTCGCCATCTTTTCTAGCATGGTCAATTGCAATAGTTGTACTAGCAGTAGTCCTGATTGTGTTTTATTTCAGGTGTTTGATCCTATTATCCAGCAACTGAATGAGTTTTCTTCCAAGGAAATAGATATACCATGCAACATCGGCGATCTCCATTCATGTCAAAGTCACACCAGTGCATCCACTCCAACTAAGAGAACTTCAAGGAATCTTGCTGGATGGAGAAAACGTAGGAAACGCAGAGGACTGTATGGCAATAAGTCAATGTTGAAGAGATTTGGGAGCTCCAAGTCTGCACATAGAATAACAGAGGCCCTTCCATTACACCAGTTCAATCTGGACAGTGCCAACAATGTTTTCAGTGTTGACTGCAAATGCTGTTCTAAAACAAAGTGCAATTCTTCATTGGCTGATTCAAATAGCTGTTTTACCAGTAGTGAAGTAGTGCATGGGGGGATTGGGGTTATTTGCAGGCAGTATTGCATTACACAGGGGGCAAATGGGGCTTTCTTCTGTCCATTCTGCTTGGTATAGTTGGCAAACATGAAGAAAGGTGTCCCACATGCACCTATCGCTCCAGAGGTATAGTTACAATGATCTACGACGACCTAATGAGAAGGAATTTCCTGAAAGAACTCTTCATCACATGGCCGAAATGGCTGAATGGTATATCTCATCTGGACTGTTAAAGAAACAAATAAGCCAGTTTGAAAACTGTTATCAGAAGCCCTTGATTGATGGTAATGGCCCGGTTATAGAACATTGTTCGGTAATGCCACGTCATCTTAGCCTTGGCCTTGGTTTGCAACTGATAAACATTGCTGAAAATGTTGCAACAGCACTTGATCTCCAAGTCAGAGAAGATAATGGACTGAGTTCAGAAGATGTAATTACAGCCATTGACAAACTGGAGCAACAACTTGATGTTTTGAAGACCAAAACTGAGGACCTCTCCAAGCAGTTGACTGATATGACTGAAGAACACCCTGTTTATGAGGCTCGGACAGGAAGGGTGTACACCAACAAATCAAGAGAAGCTGTGGAAGGTAGAAAGACAATCCGTGAGTTTAGAAACAACTATCTGAATCCAATTCTGAGCAGAAAAGAAAAGAGAATGCTCTCAAGACAAATGAGCAATGTAAGGACACCATATCTTGGCTTGACAATCAAAAGGGTACTTTCAGTAAGGCATATGAACGGCCAATGGATAGAATGAATCTGAAAAGACAAATTTATCACAGTGGGGTCTTAATTGGCAAGGACATTCATTCTGTTTTTTTTCAGACAATGATAACATAGGTTATCTCAGTGCTGTATTCAAACCAATTGACATTTCTCAGAAGGATGGAACTGAGAAACCTACAGCAATCATGAAATGGCACAGAAAATGAATGTTATGTTTCACAAGTTTGCAAGTATATACAATTTAATGAGTTCTTCAAGACTTCTCTGTCTACATGAAGTGCTATTCTTGGAGAGAAGGTGTATATCCGGAAACTGGTTGCCTGTGAACTTTCCCAAGGAAAGCATGAAGCACAAATTCCACGTTATTACATACCATGTTCATAAGAAAGCACAAAGAACATACTCTGTTGGAATGGAGTCTGAACATGTAAGCGAATTGATCCACCCTCTGTGAATAGCCTGAAGAGAAGATATGCTACTGTTCAGAACATGAAAGTACAGTTGCAGCTCATCTGCAAGGGCAAGTGGCTGGCAAGCGATCCAAGGAACCCAAACTATCACAGGAGTAATAAGCAACGACGGTGTTGGAGATGTGGCCAGCCATCACATTACAAAAAATCCAAATGCCTAATGCAGAAGTAAAACCCTGAAGACAAAACGAGGCAATTTAAGGCACCAGAATTGTATCTGATTCTTTAACACAGAATTTGTAAATCTCCTGGTGAGACACACTACACAACCCTTATACATTATTGTTTATTATATAAATATTTTTATGAACCCCTTCTATTTTGATATTAACACCTTCAGTGTCATGTCATTGTTCAGAAAGTGATACAACTTTACCTTATTTTAACACATTGATTATAAATTATTTCAAAAGAAAACAAACACAAAAAGCAGTGTATGTACAAAACGGTGCAAAAATAAATTGTTGTTGACCATCGAGAGGTTTTACAACACAGAGTTAATAGAAAATTACAGAGTGGATAAATATTGAGCCTCAAATATTTACAACTGCAGCATATTTTCAGGATGTTATTGACATTGTAAATGTCATGTGAGACTGCCGGGTGTAAACAAAGTTCTGTAGATACACAACTGTTTTAAGGTTGTCACTCAAAATGGTTATGTGCTATGCTTGATATGTTTCCACAGTGAAATTCAAAAACAAATACTGTAGTGCTTAATGTTTTTTTAAATATGTATATAAACCTGCAGCTAGCAGGTTCTAAGGAATCTAAGTGAGGTACCATGTTCGTGACAAACAATGATTTGGGGTAGTGTTGTAGGGCAACTATTAGTTGCAAAATGAGTAGAAAGTGCTTGTACCCATGGTACATTTGAATTTTTGTAAATTTGTAAATAGTTTTGTATATACAATATGAGTATACGATGTAGCTATAGTCAGGAATGGAATGGGAAAAGGCATTATGGTCTGCTCTGCAGAGAGAGTAGGTAAGTTTGTGTGTAGTTGTCCTACAAGAACTCTGCTGGATGGTAAATTTGTTGAATTGATAACAAATTTAGGGAAAACTGAGTCCCTGTTATACTGTGTTAAAATCTGTTCTAATTTAAACGCAATTGCATGACTGCTACAAGCATAATTAATAATTACTTAATCGCAAGACCTTTTTGAAGCTTGCTATATCAATTTTTATTATTGGTAACTGTAACGATATTTCATAAATCTTGAAAGGTTCTATATTCAACTATTGCTGATACATCTAAAATTATATTTGGAATTTCATTTACGTTCAAGTTACTGGGAAATCATGAGTCATAACCGAGTTGAAGAGTGTTCCCGCACTCGTCTCATACACTTCTGATTTTTACATGTGAATTACAGTTGTACAATAAAAATGGAATTCAATAATGAACCAACATGTTTATTTTGCATCAATATTTTGAACAAGGACAACTGATGGACAAATGTTACGCCAAAACTCAGATGTATTTGAAAGCCGCCATAAAAAATGAAATTTGGGCTTCGGAGAAATCGTGAATTTTTATCGCAAAAGTAAAGAGCAGCTGGAACTCTGGAACATAAATACAAGCCATTTTGTGCGATTGCGGTGGAAATAATAAAATGATCAATGCCTCGAGACACAACTGCAAATTCCTGTGAATTGATTAGTTCAACAAGAGCTGAACGTGCCATTAAAATTTCGACCATCTTGGCGAGCAAAGGAATTATCGTCGCAAAATGGACGACCAGTTAATGCTTTGCAGTGCCACATGAAAAGCAAGATCAACTTGTCCTTGGGCATCGACTGATTTCTCTCTGTAGCTGTCCTAGTCTCGCCCATCGCCGACACTGGTTATATATGTGGTTGTAAAAGAAAATGCTACAACTTCACATCTGCGATCTGGATAAGAATAACGATGAAAATGATTTTTCTCTCCAAGTGGCTCGAACAACCACCTTTCCGCCACAATCCAACAGTCACTCGGACTGACGACTGATAGCACGTGACAAGCTGTGAAATCCGACGATTGATTGTTTGCAAGAAAAATTGAATCGTTTTCAACTTGCCCGAGTAGAAATCAAACAGAGAACAGTACGCATGCCCAATTAAGCGAAAAGATGTGCGCTGACAGTAAATTTGTGCAGGCTCACAGAAAGTTTAGTTTGTTCAAGCGATTGCCGCTCGGAACGGTCGTTGTGTATAGAGTCAGTTAGTGTTATGGTAGGAAGTTCAGTGGAGTGCCCTTTCCTAAATCCAAACTGATATGGGCTAAGGATCTTGTGCTCATGCAGATGTTGACAGAGCTGAGGCCCTCTCCAGCAGTTTTGACACAGTGGGGAGAACGCTTATTGCACGATAGTTGTTCATGTCGTCAGAACTTCCTTTCTTAAACAGGAGCGTTACTTTGGCAGTCTTCCACTGAGTTGGCATGGTACAGTACCCTGTGATAAGGACTGGTTAATAATCATTGTCAAGGGCGTGGCGATAGCAATACCATCTTTAGTAATTGTGGAGGGATTTTATCTATGCCACACTCTCTCAGACAATAGTGTACCCCCGCACCCCAAGCAATGTTGCGTCGTTTTTTAACGTTTTACTGCCTGTCGGGCGATACAAACGATATATTTTCCATTACGTTAAAGTGAAAAGTCTAGAAATATTTTTATGGTACCATGAGTAAATTTTTCAACACTATTAATCCTAAACAAGTTTCAAAACAATATCCTTCTTATTATCTGAAATACAGTAATCAACAACCGCGTCCTTTAGGGTGTTGTCAGACATGACCGCCCCTCAGTAAGAGAAAACAATTTCACCAAAATCAAAGAATGTCCACAAACTTGGACAACACGCGCGTGTGACAGCTTAGTTGTTCTTATTCAGGTTGAATATTTAGTAGAGTATAGTTTTTAATAAGTAGCATTACTGA
>JANSTR010145643.1:0-11465 GCA_025434805.1 Antipathozoanthus remengesaui | reverse complement strand
AAAAAAAAAACAAACCACGCGCCCACCCCCAATAAATATATATATTTTAAGAACTGTTGCAATACGGGCCGCACACCCTTAAAGTGCACCCCCCCCCCCCCCCCCCCGCCAAAAAGGCTGCGTACGCGCCTGATTTGGTTGTGTCCCTCTTGTACTTTCTGGGGCCCCAAGAAAGGAACTCCAAAATGAAAGATCACCTCCAATCACCTCTAATATAATAGCCCCAGAAAGTACAAGAAAGACACACGCACACAACAGTAGAGGTAAGGAAACTTCATTTGTGCACCAAATTTGAACGATTTCACGGAAACGATATAACTTTATTTTAACTTGCGAATCAACCAACCTCGTACCCAGGCTCTTCCTCTATCTCGGGACAGGGAAGAGCCTGGGTACGAGGTTAGAAAGTTAGAGTCCAAATTCAGTCAATTTTGTTCGGAGTTCAAGTTAAAAACTGAATCGAGATTGAATGGGATATTATAGTCGCGACCATACTCATTAATCGATATGAGTTTGCAACTTATAAATAAGATAACGATAAAAAATAACAGCCATTTTTAGCCAGTTAAGTGTCTAGCTGCCGCCGTAATGATCGAGCGATTAACGTGAGACCTGACTCGTACCCCAACGACTAGTGTGTTCTGTCCTTGAGCAAGACACTTTGCTCACTTCTCCAGTCGACTCAGCTGTATGAATGAGTACCAGCTTCTGCTAGGAGCTAGCCTGTGATGGATTAGTACTCTCAGCAGCTTAACACTACAGAAACCGGGATTAAGCGTCGGTCAAATGATTAACTAGGCTACAAAAAAGAACTGTAGATCTTGATGTGTACTTGACAAAGGTAGCATTATCTTGTAATTCTGGATATAAAGGACAAGGCAAAACTAAGGCGTAACTTTTCAGTTGTAAGCTCTTCATGATAATTGAAAACATTATAATGGTGGCGTCAATTTGTATTCTGAATATTGGCAAGCATATAATCAATTTGTTCAATCTGATGAAAAGGAGAATATTATTTAATATGTTATGTCCAAAATTCAATGTGTGAAGCTAGATGGGATTTTCTTAATGGTGATACAAGTCTACATTTCTGAGCAAGAACTATAGAAAGCGTGTCTCCCTTTGAAATTAAGTTGTCGACAGTTTTACACGTACCCTCCGGCTAATGCAGGGATTAATAATTGGTTTTTAATTCTGAAGAGCAAACCACTCAAATGAAAGCTTCGATAAAATCGTTTGACTACAAGAATGAGTCGTTGATTTGCTCTGCACCTTGCACAATAACAGATCTGGCAGTTCAATAATAGTTTTTGTTTTTAGAATTAATATCCGAACAAATTGCCATCAAAACAGAAGCACTGTTTCATTGCATGTTTTAAACATTAATGAAGCTGAACAACTGAATAACTCAGAGAGTGAATCGCTTTTATAATACATGTCAGAAAGCTATCCCAGATTTTGCTATATGCGCAAATCAATTTTTGAAGAAAATATATCGACGAGTAGTATACATCGTACTGTATATAATTTTACCCAGGAACTTTAGTATAACAATGAATACAATTCTAATCTATGTGAATCAGAAATATAAATTACTATATCGTCAAAATAATACAATTCGATAGGCAATTTGCTACTTCAAAATTTTTCGCTATTTTTGGTTCATTTGTATTCACGTCCTGCGAGCTCCTGGAATTCTCTGTTACAGAAAAGATAAATATGGTACATTTCTGGGACGTACCACATTTTGCTCTCAAAAATATTTACCTGCGTATAATGCTGGAACAGGTCGTCGAATAAAGGTTTTCCGGCTGTTTTTCACACCAAATAAGAAAATGAATTTGATATTCTCTTTTTATTGCATCTCGCATACTGACAGACCACTGGTCCAGTAATATAACAAAAATCTGTGTTAAGTATCTAAGGTGTACGCACAATGGCATGCTCATAACATATTCACACCTTCTGTAAACCACCGACAAAAGCTTATCGAAAAAGCCGCAACATTAATTTCAACATCTTAAGTTTTTGAAATGAACTTTTTATTGCCTCCATCCATATAGCTTAGATGGTCCGCCAAACAATTGCGAAGGCTCGCGCAAATAATCGGGATTAATGTTTTAATCTCTCGAAAGGCGGGATAGGATTGAAAACATGTCAAACTATTCAGAGCTTTATTAATTTTTCCGTTTGACTTTCTCGTGAACTCTGTCTTCAAATACATATATAGAAAATATGTCTATTGAAAAAATAATCGATCGCCCACTGATAAATATCATTCTGGACTTCAGTTTTTCTTTCATTGTAGTAAAAGACGGTGTTTTCAAAAACTTTAATGACTGCACCAACAAAGAATGTAAAATATATAATCCATTTTTATCTCTTTATAATAGATGCAATTTATGTAAGGACCAAAAGACTTCAGCCACGATTTTCTCAACCAGTTCTTAAATATATCTAAATAATGATTGGAGGCTCTGAGTTTCAAAATAATCTAGGTTTTCTGCGTTGGCGAGTATGCCAAACGGAAGTCTGAAGAAGGAATAGTGGTGGAAACGTTTTAACCTTACAACGTAATAAACAAAATATCAAGTTTTAGCTGATCTTTTTCATCATTTACCGTTCTCATCTTCTTCTGTACCACAATCTCTGGCTTTCTGTTGTCTTCTGTATTCCTTCTGCTTCTGTACAAGCTTTCGGCAGTCCTGTACTCTTCAAAACAAAATCTACTGAACAAAATCAATTCACCTATAGAGGGCAGGACTGCCGAAAGCTTTTACAGAAGAAGACGAATGCAGAAGACAACAGAAAGACAGAGATTGTGGTACAGAGGAAGATGAGAATAGTATTAACTCCAAATGAAGAACATTGCAAGCATCATTTACCGAAAATAACTCCTGTTATAAAAATTACAAGCGAATTCCGCCCGCAAGTTGAGCAAGTTTGTGATGCTGCATTTGTTTTGATTCTGAAGATTTTCTTTCCTAGATATTTTTCTTGATCTAAAATTTAAAATCTGAAATCTACGAGCTCATGAGCATCTTAGTATATTTCAATCGACAATAGGTTTTGGTTTATTTTCCGTTAAATTCAGTTCTACACGAGGAAGTTTTCCTTGACAAGTGTCCTTGCGCTAAAAAATTGATTAAATTTCTCCTTACACACAAGCAAATAAACTCTAAAGAAAAACTTGATAACGTAGAACTGGCGTTTATCCAGGTTTTGTAACTTCCTCGGGTATCGGAGTGCTCGATGGTTCGGGGAACCAGAGCTATGCTAGGAAGATTAAGGATCAGTTCTAAGAAACTGTTACTTAAAGTTTCCGAAACCAAAGTTCACAGTTCCTTTATGAAATACAAAAGACGAGCAAACATTTCCACCCATACTACATACTAAACTAAAAGATATTTATTATCCAAATCAGTTTCTCTATTTTTACTATAAACTCAAAAAGCGCGCGGAATGCGTCACTAATTTTCTACTACACAGAGTACCTACAATTTTACTCGTTCCAGGTCTAAATATGTTTTTTTAGTCCGCGGCCTGAACTTGGAGAATACATGCGAAGATATGGGGGAAGACGTGAAGCATACCTGGTGTTTCATTGTTATGTAGAAATAAACTGATTTATATGCTTGCCGTGTTGGAATCTGATATCTGGCTTATTTCCCTTTTGAACTACCCAATCTGACCTGCGATGTTAGGGCCTCCCGGGGTGAATGTCGGCTATTTTAATTTTTAGTCAAATCAGGTCTTAGTACTTAGTAGTTGTTGCGATTTTGAGACGTAAATACCACTCTAAATTATTAAATGGTTAGTTGGAAGAAAATATATTCCGTATTGGCGGCGTCGCAAAGCGAAGTACGGCAACTTACGGACCTGAAATTGACCAATCACAGCGCGCGAAATCAACCAGCCATATAATAATTAACAAATAGACCTCGCGGACTACGAGTAAATAACCCATGAGGCCGTAGGCCGAATGGACTATGAATTCGTAGTCCATGAGGCCAAGATGTTTAATTGTTTTGGTAGAAACCTACATAAACCATTCTGGAGGAGATAAAAAAAAAGGCCTGTCAAAATTAACTTGTAAAGAAACGAATTGAAACAATTTTGCTTTGATCCGCGAATGAATGAACTATAATTGAAACTTTTGGATGTTTTTCTTTCTTTTTTAACGCATTCTTACCATTAAATATGTTCACTCCGTATTTTGTTGCTTTCTTTGTTTTCTCTGCGACAGAAATGTCCAATAGGTTGTCAATTAAATCTTTTGAAACCACAGCAAACGGGGTTCAGCGACTTGATCCGTTATATTGTTTTGGTTCGCTGCCATGGTCTACCACAATTAGACCGTGGTAGAGTAGCCAATCAGAACGCACGATTTCGTGATAGACCATTGTACGTTTCTACTAATACTTTTTATTATATAGGCAGTAGTGTTTTACTGGGCAATACGAACTACGCTTCTCTCTCCAAGCAAAACATTAACTGAATCGCGATACTAGGTCTTTGTAAATTATAGTTGCATTTATCCCATGTCATAAAAACTACAGCCAATCCTTATCACGGGCTAAGAAAACTCTTCGAGTTTTTTGCGGTATGCTCAAAGGTTCTTCTCGATAAAGCGGTCTAAAGCTGCGTCATCCTAAATTCTGGCCGATGTGTCCCGAAACTTTCTACATACATTTTGATCCCTCGAAAACGTTTTCGAAGGTTTCCAAATATATCTGAGAACTTTCCAAAAAATTCCGAAGTTTTCTAAAACTGTTAAAATAGTAGATAAAGTGGTTTTAATGGATAAGTTACAGTGCTGTACAATATCCCAATTAATTATTCTCCAGTGCTGAGCGGCCAAACCTTACCGGTTACTCTCTGACTTACGTGTTAAAATAGTAGTTTGAAAGTCCTTTTGGAAAATCAGTCTTACAAACCTCAATGAGTCCCAGGATTTTTTTTGGCAGCGAGCGAGCATCCCACTGCCAAGGGGAAATTTGCAATCTTACGACAACTTCCGAAGACTTATGCACCAGTCAGTTGAAACCACTCAGTCAATTGGTAGTGTAAACGGGCTTTTAAAGTTTTCTGACGGCCTCCACAAGGGAATGGTGGACGATTGTACAATTTTCGGGAGGAGAGTCCTAAAGTAATGATTCAATTCTGGGACTTTCCCCAGACATTGACTTGATTATTCAGAAATACACGGTACGTTTGCTGGATTTAAGCAAAAACTGTGAAAGTTACAATGGTACTGATTAACTTCAGTTGGTAGCAAATTGGAAAATAAAGCCCCCGTAAATGAGAGCAACTCGAAGACTGCTTTTTAAATCTGAACAAGAAGATGTTTTTAATTCGTAAAGGCGGAGCGACTTCAAATCAGCTATTGAATTATACGAGTGAAATTTCAAGTAAAAATACAACCTTACTTTTCTGTAAATCAAAAAGAGAGTTTTGCTGATAAAGCTTGGCCGCGCACAGTAAGCGATAAGAGCTGTTTTGAGTAGAAACGGATTATATTTCAAATGTGACAAATATATCTTGGTATCAAAAAAGCAAATTGCTATTTATTCAAAAATGAGTTATTTTGTTTAGACCTAATCATAACGATTCAAAATCTATATATACACCACCCGTGCGCATGAGTTTTAACGGTTCAGAAAATTGGAAACCGTCGTGGTTACATGAAAAATCTGCATATACACCGACAGCAGAAAACTAACTTAAGACAGTAAATTAGAACTCCAAATCAAATGAAAAATATCTCTAAACAAATCGAATGGTTGCGCAGTTGCATGTAAACAATTATACAAGTTATTATTTAAAATAAAAAAGTCGTTCTATTTAAATCTCAAAACCTTAAGACACGGCGCTGAAGAACAACCAGAGACACAGTTACAGATACAACTATATGTTGCTGGGCCGTAGCCAGTATGAGGCGAACCGGTAAAAATCTGCACTTTGATACGAAGTTTAGTACAAAATATATTAAAAAATCAATTTAAATTCACTAGGCAAAAGAATTAACTGACAGTGCCTCGGTAAGCATTTTCTTCTGACTACGGTCCTGTGTTGACACAGGGCATCGCTATTTTCATTAAACTTATCGTTTCTGAATAAAATTCAACCGGCACAAACTATCTCTTGGGTTTTGTCAGACTTTCCAGTTTTCTAGGGAATTATAAAATGCAAATTAATCAGTAGTCAAGCTAAATGGGTTTCACAGAGATACCAGAAGCAAAATAACCGTTTATTCGGTCGAGGAAAAAATTAATGAAACTGAAATTCAATTTGTACTAATTTTTTTAGGGCCAGGGGGACTACTGTAGAAATTTGGAGCAAGTCAACTATAGCTTTATACGTTTGCCATTTCACTTACTATAGCAGACAAAAACTTGCCTGTTTAATGAGTTCGAAGAAACGCGATTTCAAGATGACAATCGATAGCGGTTTTTGAATAAATGTCATTTTGTTTCAATATATGTCTTGTAACTCTTAAATAAAGAGTTGCCAGACAAATAAATTCGTTTAGAAACAATCTCCTTGATTTTTGCACTTCGAATGTTTCTGTTTCCCGAGCTAAATGGAGCAGATCCCAGAAGAAGTTGCGGCCGACTTTAAGAAGTGCCAAGATGTATTGACGATTGATAAGACGAACCATCGTCGAATTCACGTTTATTTACATGTGTAAATCTGAAAGGATGACTTTCAAGAGGAACTGTATTTTATTTAACGACTTTTATAAACCACCGGTTATATTATCATTATTGTTGAACAAGAGTCGTGAAATCACCAAACGAAAATACAAATGTCTTTCAACTTACCGATGTCTAATGCACATAGAAATGCAATTTGATTAGTAGAATTTTGAAAAGAGCTACGTGGTTTAAAATTATTGAAAAGAACTGCTGATAATACAAACTACAAGAATTAGAAAAATACCTGTGTTTAAGGCCAATTCGAGGCGCAACAAAATCCCTTTTGATCATCGATCCAGCATTGAATATTTAGTGAGTAATACCGACTTGGATGGATTAAAATTTAAAACCCAGGTTCTCCTCTTGCCATCTGTTTTCTCCACACCATGGGCCATTAATGCGCAGTATAATGACAGAACGGCCTACTAAAAACTCCTGTAAACACAAAGCCAATTTCTAAAACTTCATTAATATTTCAGTAACGCATAATTTTTTTTTCTGTATTAGTGGTTTCGATGTTGTCAATTTTATCTTTGTCCAAGCTGTGAACCAATGTACTGGGTTGCTGTTAACCGAGAGTTGGGAACAAGAAAATTTGTGGCCACACGAATAAAAAGTGTTGTCACTTGATTGGTGCTCAGTTAATCAGGGGGGATTCAGTTCTTTTCTGAATATCTCAAAAGCAAAATAAACAAAATTTCAATTGGACATCTGTCATTCGTTTGGGTCTTGGATTAACTCGTACGAAATAAGACAGCAACAAGGTTCGACAAATATCCGACCAAATGCAAACCTGAGCTAGTGTTTTGATAGATCACATTTGGTTATCAAAAATTTGTAAAGCTTTTTACTTTTTCTTTAAAAAAACACTGATGAATTTCATTTCGATTGCATTGTTCGGCAGCGAAGTTAATATATTCCTAAATTTTGGACAATGTTGGTGACATTAGTAAGTCATATTTAAGTTTCTTTCGCCTCAAAACCTTAACCTGCTGCTTTAGACATATCCATAAGGCGTACAAATTACAATCTACATATTTTTTGCTTATTTTATTATAGATACAGTCTGTTTCTTTGTGTTAGTCATTATCTAGTCAAGTTCATACTTAATCCTGCAAACACACTGACACGTGTCTGATCAGTTATTACCTTGGGAGTAATGAAAGCTTTTTCTCATAGCTTCTGTAAAAGCTTCTCATTTCAAATAATTTGCTGCACGAAACTCAAAGCTAAGAAACGGCATAACAAGCTCACGTCACGAAAAACCACGTTTCATAGAACCCAATTTAGCCAGATTGTATCCGAAGGCATTTTGGTCTAATAAAATGGTTATTTTCTTCTCTTTCATCCCTGGAAACATCGATCAGTTTGCGAAATCTCCAACGGCCAAAAGTTGAGATTCCGAAAACCATTTTCTAGAAACGGAATGGAAGACATTCAGTGGTATTGGAAACAAGCAATAATGCAGTTAATCCCAAAATATAATTATCGTTTCTAATTGAATACAACGAACAAATATATTTGTTTTTCTTTCCTTTGATTCAACAGTTCGCCCAATATACCAATAATCACTGTGCTAATAGACTGAAATATTTTCAGGCCGGGATTCCAGATCTGTTTCCCACAATTTCAAAACGATTTTGGCAAAACGATAAGCTCAAAACTAACCCGAATTTCAAAGCAAATAGATATAAAGAACAAGTACAGACACAAAAAATACAAAATAAATCGAACATTCCAGAATTAATCGAATTAAAACGAGTATTCTAAGACAGGAAGATATCTTTGTTTGAGGCCGATTGTGCCTCTATATAAACCACGATCCTGTTGTGAGTCGGAATGTGGCAGCGAGAAATCATCAGACCTCCCAGTCGATGATATTATAACCAAGATCCTGCAGTGCAAAAAGATGAACTACTTTTGCCACTTAATTATTAAATTGGTTACATAAGCCAAGTCGTAAAAATTTCTAAAGGCGTATTTATCTCTTTAGTTTTATAAAATGAGACGCATATAGCAATTCTTTTGCTCAAAGAGGGACCTAACTCTTAGATCAAGCACAAAACTGAGTTAATTACATTAACGTTTTCATTCTCAAATCTATTAAGCAGAGGAATATTCATAATTTATACTATATATCAGTGAGCATCTTTTAGCAACCAAATTCACATCTGAGTTTCGTTTTAAATTCATTACCCCTATGTTCACTGTTACGAGAGATGTTCCGTTTTCCAAACCACAGATTTTTGAAATACCTTCTTCATATTTGTTTGTATTTACCGAATACATGGTGTCTGAGAAATTATTATATTTCTTGCGGGACAAGCGCCTTAACTGCTTGGTAATAGACTAAACACAGAAGTTACCCAAACAAAACAGCAATCGTTTGGTCAAATTGAACATAAGCTAGTATAATCGATAGTTAATATAACACGAAAATGGAACCAACTTGAAGATTATATGAGATTGTACTCCACCCGTGAAGTTCTTTGTCGGTTACTTGATTAATCACATCACGTATAATACAAAATCTGCCAAAACCTGTCGTTCGATTTTATCCTCTCAAAACAAACAGCTTAATATTGGTTGTGACTTTTATTTATAACTGAACAAACAAGAAAATCGTATTGCAGAAACCAGCATTCAAAGGTCTGGTGTCAAAGACGGTACCATGAAATTCAAAGAATCCATAAATATTTTGAAGTTAAGAAAAGTTACAAAACGTGCAGAGCCACGGGCTTGCTTGTATCATATAAGCGGATATTAATACCCTCTGCTGAACATTTTTCAATGCTCCACAATGAGTCAGTTCAACGTCCTGATGTTTTATTAACAACTTAAGAGATACGTATCTTCAGACATGATTTTTCTGATCCACCGTCGCATAGTCAGCTAGTTTCCAATTGTTCAGTTTGCTGAATAGTTGTAAAATGACAGTGTGTTATATGCTTGACAACTCCACCATTAAATGAAGTCAGTATAGTAACATGTTGCTCCATAGACCAATAAGAAACAGACGTATGTTTGGTTATCTCAGGTTACACTGCATTATTGGTCAATCAAGTGGGCACGCTGTCCTACCCGGCCCCACGCTTTCGCTTCCATCGCTAATACCAAGGTTGCTCATGTTTTCCTATCCCCACGCTTTCGCTTAAATCGTTAATGTCACAGTTGCTCATGTTTTCCTATTTACACGCTTTCGCTTCTATCGCTAACCTAACGGTTGCTCTTGCATTCCAAATTCCACGCTTCGCCTACGGCGGCTTGCTTTCCTAATTCCACGCTTTCGCTATAGTATCAAGGTTCCTTGCGTTTTCCTAATTCCACGCTTTCGCTTACATGTCTAGTGGCGTTTTTCTCGATAATGCATAACATCTTTGATTGCCATTTATCTGTATTCATTTCCGTGTAACACGTTTGACTGCAGTTTATTTATTTATTTTCTCTAGTTTATGCATTTGTTTTAAGCGCTGTAATTACTTTTAAGCGAGTCTTCACTTCTCTTCATAACAAAAAAGTGCCATGCTGCTGTTACAGTGTCCAACCTAGGGACCAACTGAAATCGGGACGACTTTATATTGAGGGGAACATTTTGGAAAAATTCAGAACCATATTACGCGGAAGAATCAGTCAATTTACGCGCAAAAAATAGCGAATAACACGAAAATTGAAGACCATATTATTCGGAAGAACTGGTCAATTTACGCGGAAAAAATAGCAAAATACGCGGAAATTTTAGTTAATTACTAGAAAATTGTTCCTAATTTTTGAACGCATGCATTGTAAATACATACGATATTCTAATCGACAGGCCGTTTGTTAATGAAGAGTTGAAGCAGCATGTTTCTTGACGAAATGTTAAGTAAAAGATGCCGATCACTGACATTCGTATCTTTCCAGGGCGAAACAAAAGCCACTATTTTTGGGCAAATTTGAAAACAAAACATTTTTCTAAAGTTCAGCGGTTATTACTTTGACTTTGATATATGTTTGAACTGCTTCTTCTTCGAGTGGTGAGACCGCTAAAACAAACAGAAGAACAGTGACTTCTCTGCACCCAAAGTTTGACAGCTTAAAACAAGACAGTTCAGCTTTCAGAAATTTCTTCTTAATAATCATCGCTACTGTACAAGTCAATCCAAAACTTCGAACCATCATTCTTTCTCTTCTTAGAAATTTAGAATTCGTATGGTGGAGCTTTCTGATTTTGTCTTAGAAAATGCTCTGCCGAACAAAATGTCGCCAGGAAATGTCGAAGAGTGGTTTCATTTGTCATTATTTATTGCGCGATACGCGCGGTATTATTAAATCAAACTTGAATTGAATTAACCATATTAAAAACTGGCTTGGCAGTGAAAAGATTAATTGAAAGGTGAACAATATCAAGAACTAGGTACGCGGAACGCAGTGAAAATAATAATTCAAACTTGAAGTGTAATAAAATCTGACTGCGCGGTACGCAGTGAAAATATCAATTCAATGCAAAAATATAATTTAGCCGATTGGCTAAAAACCTCTGTTATCAGGGTAATAAATACTCTATAATTCACATAAAGGTGAAGTTTGGTTTGTCTGACCCTTAGTCTATTTCCGCCGTTATCCAGGGAAAGGTTTCCTGCAGCTGATTATATTTGAACAGACAACTACATGTTCCTGAAGTAAAACACAAATCAGTAACTGATTATAAGTTGATATAGTAGTTTATGGTTAAAGTTACAGTGCTGTACAAATACCCCAATTAATTCCTTCTGAGCGATAGCCCTAGTA
>JANSTR010145632.1:0-11466 GCA_025434805.1 Antipathozoanthus remengesaui | reverse complement strand
AGAGGGGAGGGGGATGGGATAAGGGTTGTCTTAACCGGGAGGGATGCAATTGGCCGTGAAATGTTTGTTTATCTTCTAAATCCTTAAAACTTTTCTCCTCGTAACTTATCTCATATTTTTTCAGTTTTGAACATACTTACGATACATGGTCATAAACTGTGGCAGTAACAACTCCAGTTCGCCCCAGCCTCCCCTCCCTCCCGGTATGGTTCCTCGGTAGAAGCCACAGTTAAACTCAGCATCTGTACCAAACGAATCCAGGACTCTAAACTTGCATCTATACAAGAGGAAGATAACAAATGAAAAGCAACGAGAGGATTATTTAAATATGAGGTCCCGACTTGGACCAGGAGTTGGGGATCATTCATGACCACTTTTGTTCGCGCTGAAGTTATAATGAGGCGGGGCGGTGGGAAACGTTGGTTACGAGTACAGTATTAGATGTTAAAACAAAATACAAACTTCACTGCAAAACAGTAGCAGACATCGACCGCGGCTTGCAGATGTGGTTTATATGGGAAACACAAATCAATACATAACAACAAAGGTTTGTTTACTTTATTAAGTTTAAACAGTCTAATATTGCACACGTAACCAACGCTCCTCACCGCTCTTGCTTGGAAAATAATTACTACGGTCCTCTCGGCAAATACGGCAGCACCAGATTTGTGTATTTGACGCAGTCTGTATATAACTTTGGCAACTTCTCGTGTAGTTTTTTGGGGAATTAAGTTGTTCTATTACATATTATATTCCGTTATAAATGGATCAAACATGAACTTGTTTGGGCCACTCTAAATGAATGGATTCATGAAGAATATAGTTTTGAGCTGACCTGTATCGTTGTCTGTTTTCAGTCACCGTCCAATAGGTAATTCGCACTCCGTTAATGTCTGTGAATATGAGATCGAAGTCGTCTTGTAGTTCGCGTTTCGCACATCCAGAGTCTGCAAGTGTCAGCATACTAACGAGAAAAAACCCCCGAATGTTTACTACAGCTACAGAATACAATATACATGTCTATACAACATCACAATTACGGTTAGGTGAGGGCTAACGCTTAAAACGTCAGCTTTCTTTCAACTTTACGGCGTACTAAATTGTTTTGTCAACTCTTGGTTGATTTTATTGTACGTTGTATCTACCTGCCGACGCAGTCTACAGTTTCTTACAAACCATTTACTAACAGTTACGGTTAAGACTTCCGTCCACCCTACAATTTGTATCCACATAAATAAGTTGCGCCAAAAAGAAACTTATTAAAAATCCATTTGAAAACGAACTTTTTTGTTGGTGTGCTCTGAGAACTATTGTATCCGGTTCAACTTTTAAAAAATTTCTGAGATCAGTTTCTCATGCGATTTATCTTCCCAAGTTTGATTCCTCCATAGCTTCAATATGTGCAGATGCTCAAAGCGGTATAAACTATAGCGTGTAGGCACAACATTTATCCGTTTTGTGTGGACGTAAAACTTCTGTATAGCATAGCGTGGACGAGGCGTAAATGTAACCAGCAAAGGAAATAACATCTTTGGGACGGCTAGCTCGCGTTTAGTTACAGTTTCACCTAACGAACGCCGTTGGCGCGAATATTCTAGGGGGCCCAAGGCTAGACAGGTAGGGGGCCCATGGCTAGACAGGCTAAGGTTTGCGAGAAAATTGGGGAAAAGGGAGAGAGAGGTTTACAGTTACGTTTACGATTTTGCTTTTATTACACTTTTTAGTAAAAATACTAATGCTAAAGCCCCATAGCCACCCCCGCTGTGCTGTCACTGCATCTATAGAAGAACCTGTAAGACTGTGAACACCTGAGGTAATATTTAAAATTGCTTACATGAACATAGAACTGTACAAAATACCATAAAAGTACAATAACAACCGATTTGTTTGCAAATTGTGCGAATATTCTATTATTATACTCCCTTTGCCTAAAATTGCTAATATTCAAACACAATAACAAAATTTCGGAATGAAGATCAAATCGCTAACATAATCACTTAGTTTCCCCTCCCCTCCCCTCCCAAGTCTTTATTGTACAACCACAAATTATACTTCAGTTTCAGACACAGCATTACAGTAAGTCTATAGAATATTTGATGAACAGAATATGTGAGCGGATATTACAGCTACTTATGCTATTCTAGGCACAGAAACAATGCCCCTTCCATTTTGATAAATTTAGTATTTTACATTGTTGATAACTTTTTGACTGCTAAGCTCTATTCTTCCTAAAATTCTCAGTATTCAGTATTATTAAATACTTCATAATATTTTTGTTTTACAAGAATGATTCCTTTTATCACATTTTGTGGAGATGACGCTATTTTGCCGCATGAATGCAGAACTAGAATCTTTCAAATGCCGTCCATAATTCCATCGAAACAGCATGTATGAGAGCAAATTATCAGCAGCTTTGATGTAGCCGATTAGACAGATGGTGCACAGGTCGCTGGCGAAATATCCAATCTTTTGTAATATATGGTATTTGAATATATTCTATCATTTGGAATTTTGAAATACAAATTTTTAGTTTCATCATCTATTGAAGGTGTTGCTTTGTATTGAAATAAAAGAACGTAAAAGATCTTAACACTTCAGATATATCGCAAGTCCTGTCACGAACGCTGAAGATTATTACCAATGTAGTTTGGTGTTTTAGTCATACAGGTAATTGCTTCGTGTAGTTGGGATCCGTTTTTATGCCCTGGTCGACTGCTTGGTCAAAGGAATTTAAAATTATCGTTATAAAATGCAAACCCCGGCAATAAGTCATCCCTGCCTTAACGGTTCCACATTTTCCCCCTAACAAATGCAACGCAAAAGTTGTTCGAATATCATACCAAAACTTATATTTTAAAAAGTCCCCATTTTTCTTTTAGAAAATACGCTAAGTAATCTTTCCATGAGTCTTCCTACTAATGGAGCCGGACAGCGGACATACATTATGCCGGAGAGATCCACACAAGCATTTAAATGATGGATCGGGGACTCGAAATAAGTTCACTTTCAATTATTGCTTTTTGACATGATGAACTTAAAATGATTGGTGTTGAACTGATCTTGTCAGTGTTAAAATAAAATTGCTACACCTGGATCATCTTTAATTCCATGAGAGAACATAATTTCCGAATGCTATTGCGACTCATCAGAGCTTCTGTGGAATTGCTGATTCCTCATAAATTTGTTGAAAATAAACGACGTTGCAAATATTCTTCCGGGCCCGGTTGTTAAATAGCGGGTTAAATTTAATCCAGGATTACACAAAACTCTAAATTACGTTTCCTTAACTAGGAACACGCAGTGCAATCTTTATAATGTAACGTTTGAACTCTTCCAGGAAACCTTAACTAGGATCACGCAGTGCGATCTTTATATAATGTAACGTTTGAACTCTTCAAGAAAACCAAGTTATGAAAACCAGGAATGACAACCCAAGTAAGCTTATAAAGACGTAAACCTAATCGTGGGTTCATATTTTAACCCTGCAAGGTGAGAGAACCCACATCCGAACAACCAAATCCAATACTGGAATACTCGTGGAATGCACTTTAGAAAAAGGAGAATAATGGGTTACAATATGTATATAGATATCTTCCATACAATGTGATAAATTATAAATGTTAAACAAAGCGATCAACTTACCGTTTCACATCTTCTTTATCCGCTGTTATCTGCAGGTCATGGCCGAGAAGGTAGAGAGTAGCGATGAGATCGCTCCACTGCACCAGCTCGCCAAGAGGCGCCCCAGAGAAAGAGTTTTTAAGGAAAAATGGAGTTACAGCAAAGCTACCCATAAACAAGAGAATCTGAAAATGAATAAGATATATCTAATAAATATCTAATATTATAAACGCAAAGAGAATTCGTGGCTGTACTAGAAAGGTAAAGCCTGAACTCTGCTTTGAAGTTCATCGAATTGCCGGTACAGGTAGCATCAGCTAAAATGGTGTTGATCCGTACAACAACACTGAGCAATTTTTTATTTGACTTTATGCGGCGTCCTTCAAGGATCGGTCCTGGATCCCCTCTTATTCCTAATTTATATTCAGTTAATGATTTCTGTAAGTATATCAATACTTTAGATCTTCATCTATTTGCTGATGGTTCAAGTCTGCTTTTTCATAAAAGCCTCGACCACAGAACTTGAAATCAGTATCAAAATCAAGAACTGATATTTATTCAAAAGTGGCTTTGCACGAATAAACTGTCTTTAAGTAATGCGATTAATCCAATTTCGTAATATTTCATGCCCCACAGAAAAAGGTGAATGTGCCCATACGTTTATACATTAATAATATACCATTTGATGAAAGAAAATTTAATACATATCTAGGTATTATGCTGGCCTTTAACCTTAAATTATGTACACTGCATTTTAAAAAAGATCAAGAGAAGTAAAGACATTCTTTCAGAAAATCTGTTACAATGTGACTTCAGCTATCCTCGTCAATCTATATCAGTATGCGCTGTTATATCCCCTCCTGATATTTAACAATTATTCCACTCACGCTTGTTGGATATGAGCTTTTAGATAGCGGATTGGTTGGGATTCCAAACACCTCGAAACAATAAAAGCACTCGGTGTTTGGTGTCTCGGTGTTTGGAAGCCCTATTCAAACACTCGTACTCGTTTTTGAAATATCACGTAAACCAACATCTCACCTTATCTCAACTTAATTATATTTAGATACTTAAATACTCAAAATAATATGGTGAAATAAACATATGTTCAATAAAATGTTTCTAAAA
Organism: Antipathozoanthus remengesaui; assembly: GCA_025434805.1. NCBI lineage: Eukaryota > Metazoa > Cnidaria > Anthozoa > Zoantharia > Parazoanthidae > Antipathozoanthus > Antipathozoanthus remengesaui. The sequence goes on along the minus strand of JANSTR010145632.1, from coordinate 6,717 downwards.
ACTTTGTCTCTGACTAAAAATATATCGATGTTAAGAAAGGTATGTTGTTGTTCTTGACTCTAAATTGAAATGTACTTGATATTGATATTACTAGATTGATAAACATTACAAAAAACATGACTGTACATTGTACGAATAAATCACTTCATTTTAAGATAAAACTTTACAGTAAGTAAGGGTGCAGGGCGCTAAGAATGCACGCACAAGGGCTCGTCTATAAGTTATACGTCCTTAGTTCAGAGGTAATTGATTAGAAGGTGTGATGTTTGGGTTAGTAAGGCAGGCACCCACACACATATATATAAGTAGCAGGGTAAATGATAATATAAGTACAAGAGTTAGGAAGAGGAGCAAGTTGTTCAATATTCACTGTTAAGGAGATTCTTGGTGATTTTTAAAGAATAGTATCCCCTCAATAGAATTCTAAGTCAATATTGGGCGTTGGAATTTTATACTTAATCTTTTATAATTTTGGTTGACAGTGCAAACGAGGATTTGACTAGTGGTATAATTATGGATATTTCTAACACTCAGGGGTGAAGAAGTTGGAGAAAATAGATGGAAGTTGTTGCTTAGAGGTCTCGATTGGGACATAGGTTCTGTTCCTTTCCCCTGTCAAACCCAATTATTTGATTACAAACTTTTTCTTTGTTATTTGTGTGACGAATTGAATAAACTATACAAAAACTAAACTTATGGAACTTGTAGATGAAATATGTTAAAGAATTTTATAATAATTCTTTTAAATTGAAAATAGGACTTGTGTGTGCAATAGAAGAAGCTAGAAGAAGATATATACGTGATTATGCGGATAGCACGTTTTTCAGTATAAATACAGGTTTTACATTTGTTTAATTTCGTAAGTGTTGCCCTAAGCAGTTTAGGAATGTGTGAAAAATGGGAAAAAAATGATAGTAACAAAATATCTAAATATAGAAATTAAACTAATAGTCATGTTAATTCTTCTTATAATATGAGAAATATGCGCCATAATTTCAATTCAGGTGTGAGTGCAGCATCACTTCAAGATATTGGATATGATTTTGTTGATTTAGAGGTTTATCATTTATAGATAGTCTAATATTGAACGTTTTTTTCCTTTTTGGATGGGTAAAAACAAAATTGGACGAATTGTAATATTCAAAGACAACTTATTATCCGACATCCAGGCTTTTACATGAACAAGTTTAGAGTTTATTATTGATTCAAAGACAATTAAACTCTTAGCAGCATAAAAGAGATTGAGTCATCAGCAAAGAGACGGAAATCCAGCCTACTTGAGCAGCGTCGAAAGTCATTAATATATGTTAGAAATAACTAGGGGCCAAGAACTAATCCTTGTGGCACGCTAAGTACAAATCAGAGAAAGAAATTCTTTGTGGACACAAACCTCTCCTGTTACTGAGATAAGATGAGAACCATTCTCAATACCTTGTTTGCATGGTGCAAACTTCTCATTGATATATCCCTTTTCAACGTTGGTCTCTCCCATTAGTATCTCCTTTCCCATAAATCATGAGCAATCCCCACACAAAATATAACGAAAATATATGTTCGTTATACAAACATGACGCTGAAAATCCCATTATAATAGTAACAGTAAATTAAATCTGTCTCTTTATTGACTAACTCCTTACCTTTTTCTTGTGTCTTTTCATTAAATTCTCTTGAATGCTAAGCATTTTTATTCCTCGCACAAACTCTGGCCAGGATTGGCTGATTCTTTGATGTATCCAGGCATATTTGTTTACATCAATAATTGATAGTAGCCCGTCAAGATCCGGACGTATTTCAGCCTGCAGATATATAGACAATTTTGGCAAAAATGATTTCATTAAATAAAAATCAGCTGACATTTTTATAATTGCATAAACATTGAATAATTGTATGTCATGAATGTCAGTTGTTGCTACAACACAACTCATTATCTTAATAACTGCAGTAACGGGGAATAAAAGTTTCTTGAAATTCTAACGGTATTTTATTGATTGTTCCGACCAATTAGGTGGAACATATTAGAAACCAACAAAATATAAAATAAACCTAAAACTAATAAATAATAATTAAAATTACAAAAATATACATGGTAAAGCAATTTGACGGCAGCTTTAGGTTTTGAAAATCTAATTTTCTCAAAAATGGTAACAATTTTAGCAATAAGAAAGTTCATCGACTCATTAGTGAGCTTGCAGATCCAAACACGATGACACGTAGAGAACAACCATGGCGTTTGGGAGAATAACTTCCCAATGTTGTTGTACAGACAATATTCGTAGAAGATTTCGTTAAATATTATCCGTTATATAATAATGAAACCAATGTACCTTGACTTGTGTCTTCCTCCTGTTCGGATTGTACTCTTGTCTCCATGGCAACACAGGACACCAAGGTTCAACCTGAACTGGAACAGAACTGTTTTACTTGATGTCATTACAGGAACAAGGCGTTACTGAATAGTTTTGCAGTTTTTACTTTTTCAAACGTTATGATATCGCCTTGGAATTCAAACACGTGATATATATATTGGAAAGATGCAATTGGCGGTGTTAACACCTGACTCGTACCCAGTCTATTCTTGTTAGTCGAGAAAGGTAAAAAGACGACGCGAGGTGTGAAGGGGCCCCACAATACCCTTCGAATCCTGTCGCATCTGTTAACCTTTCTCGACATGACAAAGAAGAAAAGACTGGGTACGAGTCAGGTGTTAGCATATATTGTACGATCCAAACTGTGTTACTATAACTCAATTGATTTACGCTTCTGACAAGTGTGAAAGCTGGGTGCGAAACTATATTAGCTCGTATATAAGTTATATTATATGACAACAGGAGGATCGAGTTTAGTTTTCTCACCTCGCTGAGATACATGCGCACAGAACAAGAGTTGTTCAAATCTACTTTATGAACTCGACCGTGGCAATCCTCTCTCCATATGTTGGGGAACCACTGCAGATAATTAAACACGCAGGTATAAGTAATATCTTGCTATACTTGTACTGTGGAGGTTGTGCTGTGTAGTAGCAAATTCCAGGTTATTCACGCATGAGAAAAACATGCACTTGGATGATAAATCCCTTATCAGACAGTTTATTGTGTAGTATAAGTAGACATTTTTGCTCGTCATTTTGTATTTTCGCTCGTCCTACGGGATCGCCAAAATTCTTCATGACTCGTAAAAATATCCAAGCATACTACACACTAAACTGTCTCTATTTCTTATGGAAGTACTGGGGAAACGTTTGGCCCACTGTACTTGTTTAATTCGATAATTTATTTGATACCAGCCTGAGGAAGAGGCAAGGTTTTATTTTTAATGCTCTACGAGATACTCTTCTAAATGTCGTATGCTTCATTCACTTAAAGTTGATAACTTGTATCTGAAGTTGTTTACAGCATCCTTTCTTTTCGCTGAAGGTTGGACCAGATATAAATTAAAGTCGAACTTAATTTCCGATGGCTCGATTTTACGAGAGTAAACTACAAACAAATTTTGCCTACCTCTTTAATCATCTTTGAACACAAAGGGAAAAGCGGATCTTGGGGAACTTCGCATGATCTAGTTTGCATTGTTGGTTGTTGAACTGTCAGACGAAAGAAATAAAAACATAAAAACATTATTGAAGATAAAAAAAGATGCCGGCTTGTAAATTAATGTATGGAATTCGACAACCACAGACCCTTGCATCTTGCTCTGAACACGGTAAAGGAATGGTTTAATTAGCAAAATGGATGAGAAGAGTAGAAAACACTGAAACACTTTTCAATATTCATAAAATTCAAATTCACTTTCAAACAATCATTTTTCTCTGCGTTCAGCTTATGATAGTTATAACGTTCTTAACTTGTGTTTGCAGGCAATTTGAGTATTTTGATCACGACATCTTAACCTCAGTGCAACGTGGTGATCAGGAACAGTAAAACTACCTCCCTGTCCCTTGTTCCTTGTTCTCTACTTACCTTTTGAGGTTACGTCGTAATATATAGGTATAGCTATCTAAACAACAGTTGATAAATCGATCCCAAAATATGTCAGTTTTACTGCAATGATCGGCCGGTTTGATCTATCTCTTAGTAAATAGACTTAAATAGTTTTTAACTGAAAAAAGTATAAATTAGGTATGCGGGTGGGTGAAACCAACAGCAGATCAACTACAAATATTGAAATCAGCCAAGTATAAGGAAGCTTCGAATAACGTCAGTTTTGTTCCAACCTCAGCGCGGAGAATTATTTTGTCAATCCCTGGTTGATTTCATTATTTGAGGTTTAATCTACTGTCATAATATTTACATCAGCTTTAAACTTTGGGTCTGCTTACTATTCGACCTCGTCATCATACAGCCAGTACGTATACTGACAAAGCTTCAGGCGAGACTAAAGGCAAACTGTCAGTTTCGGGACAAAACTAGACAACTTAGCAAATTGGCGAATTTCAGTTGTCAACAATACAGATTTCATTTCATTGTACTTCTTTATGTCCCACTGAGCTGTTATTATATCTATATTCGTGTTTGGGAGTTCATCTTACAATAAACATAGAGCATGCGTGTGGCTAAAGCAGGAATCAAAATGTACCTGATGTTAATGCCGTTGTGTAATTTATAAGAAGCAGCGGTTGATGTAGTGCTCCATAGCTCTTCTCCTTGAACAGATCTCCATCTTCTCTAACATCAGTTCCAGCTTTCATGTTCATTATTGTTAAAACAAGTAAAATAGAAACTACTAAAAATAAAGCGATCTTAAGATTTTTCAATCTTTTCATTTTTCGAAACATTTGGCGATATTAGCGTAAAATCTCAACAGATTTGTAGCCGTATATTTTCCAAAGTATGATAGTTATCACATTCAGTCAGCCCGGTTACACTAAGAAAATAAAGCGAATTAATCAATCAGTTAACAATCGATAATTATTATACTTTTGGACTTTTGCTCTACTTAATTAATTAATATTATAGAAAATCTTTAGGCTTAAGCTTCAGTTCTATAGAGACTCTTTGTTGTCTCCAACAGAGGACACACGTACGAATTGTTAACCAGCTCTAAATCACTTTTCTGTTGTTTTAGTTTACCAATGTTTAATCAGCACAAGTACAAGCTATGTTTTTATTGCATTGTTACCAGATTAGAAAAGTTACCAACGTAACGGGTTGCTGATTCAACTACTGCTGTTCAAACGTTTCCTATCATGCAATCATTTGCGTTTATTTTGGTTTTATCAAAGATTGCTCGCACTAGCGAGTTTGCAAAGCTGTATTTCTCATGATGATATAACTTCTAAATGGATATACTATTCTTTATAAACATACTATCTCTTATGATTGTCAGCTTCTGTCGGTACCGAATACTGTCCCTCCTGAACTGGTTTCTCAACCATCCCGAAGCAGTCACAACATTTTGGAATTTTTACAGGACTAATCTTTAAAATCTAAACTATACACCCTTTTTATATGGAACAAGCTAAGAACAATGACATTTCGGTTTCAGATGCAAGTGTAACTGAGAAAATCCTAACTGAGTGAGCAGAGAAAAAACGTCAACTCAGTGCAGCACTGACGTGTTTTATGACAAACGGCAATAATAAACAAGAACAAGTTATGAACAATTGAGGTTAAAATTGTGCAAAAAACTCGGTTAAAGTTTACTGGTTCTTATTAAAGAAAACGAGTTTAACTGAAGATCTAACTGAAACCTAGCAGATTTTATTTTTTAAAAACACAACACATGCTATCAAATCTGAAACGACAGAAACTATTTGCTGCTGATAAGTGAACTTGAAAATCTAAAAGCGAATGATGAGCTACGCATAAACTAATTCTCTATAAATTTGCAGCTGTAAAATAAAGAAATATTATAATAATACAAAAGAAATTAGAATAAACAAATTATAGTTATTAAAATGAAATTCCTTGAATACAGGTTAAATATAAAATGTTGAATGTTTGGTGAATGTCTTAGAGAGCCGGGTAACGACCACGGTGACAACGGTTCACTGTGAAGGAGATGGAGAAAAACTTTCAACTAAATTAGTTTATTTATTGTCTTGGTAGCATGTATTACAGTGATTTTATTTTCACCAATAGGAAACTCGCTCTGCTGCATTACTGATTTTAGAGATTATTGTGTGCGCTTAGATGCAGTTTAATCTGCTCGAAGGCAGAAAGTTTGCTAAAGTAAGTTTGGTTGTTTTGGTTGCTTCGCACAGCAAAACCAACCTTAAAATGCTTTTCGGTTTCTATAGTCATTGCAAAAAAAAAAAAGAATTGCTCTCAGGGTGCGAAATGTAGTTAGAAGGAGCTGTTTACTGCGCATCGTCCTTACGGAGTAAAGAATCCAATGGTGATAATAAAATATATGTCAGAAAATTCACTGTTCCGCTAGCTCAGTTAGTCAGTATAACCTCGAGGCCCTATATAGAGGCACACTCATATTTCTAATTGTCTGAATACGAAACATTTCAGCCACCTTAAAAGTATGCAGTCAAGTTGGAGAAAAATGCAGATTTTTGTGAAGAGCGCGTACATTTAAAAAGCAATTTGGCTGGGGTGAAACTAACATATCAAGCGAATTCTACCCAACACTCAACCTGCGGGTTAACAAATTACAAATTGATTCGGACGGTCAACTCAAGGCGGTTAAACAACAGCCAGGTGATCTGGTGACGTCATTTTTAGAGGGACGTGAAAATATTTTAATTCCGCATCCCATGAGTCACTGCGGGCC
>JANSTR010145621.1:0-11467 GCA_025434805.1 Antipathozoanthus remengesaui | reverse complement strand
CCGAACGCCGCGCCTCACCACGCGCCCCCCCCCCCCCCCCGCCCCCCCCCCCCCCGCCCCCCCCCCGGCCCCCCCCCCGCCCCCCCCCCCGCCGCGGCGGCCCCCCCCCGCCCCGCCTCCATTGGATGCCCCCTTGGACGTTCGAGAGGTGTAGGTGAAGTGAATCTACCACTTGAATAACCGGAGTACCGAGTATAGCAGGTGAATCTACCACTTGGACATCTTCCGACACAATTAACAATAAAATTTACCTTATGTAATTATTAGTTATAAATCCAAAGACCAAAACGAAAACCTGTACAAGATTAAGGTTAATCTGTTAATATAGTTATGGTATAAAGGTAAGTTAATATTCAGCTGACGCCAGACTTTAATTTAGTTATTTAGTCATGTTTTCTCCTTATATCCAACGGAAAGGTATTCCAGATGTTAGTAGTGCCACTGAGTCTGAAGGAGCCCTGATATTTAGTTGCTTTAGAAAGAGGCGGACGCAGTAAACCTTTATGGTGCGTATTTTAAAAAAAGAGTGGAAATCGCTCTATACAACATACTCTCATTTTGTTCATTGAAATATGCACGTGAATTGGGCGCCAATTGATTAGTTCAAATTCCACAGACCAGTTATTTCGTGACAAACGGGTTCAGCGAACATTTGAGTGCACTTCCTTTGGTATATTGTTATAGTAGAACGATCTACATCATCATAGTAAATTGTGTATTGAGTTTCTGCATGGCACAATGGATAGCGGTTATTGCTGGTGATCTTATCACCCCTAATTTTGTCACAATTTTAATCAGTGAGCAAACATTACGTTCAATTGACAACGTTGCAGAGAAATACTAAATAGTCACTTTTATAATTTGTATGTGCCTATTACTAAATGTTGAATTTGCAGTTAGTGTTCATAAAAATCATTTATATGAATAGTTTAATCCCGTATCAACATCATTGCATATATGCGATGAAGGACCTTGATAACGGAGCAAAAATCTTCGTGAGAATATAGTCCTTAATGTTATTCGTAGACGCAACAGACAAAGTTCAATTAACTGTTGATAGAAAATTTTAACATGCTGCTCGGACTTCAGCGTGAAGTCTGAAAATGGACACAAATCAACATTGACTTACCAAAGTGCGATGTACAAAACTTCTGTTGTGGGTGCGATGGCAGACATGAACACGCGAAAGCTGTTGTAAAGGTGCAAATGAAAATCAGAAGGCGCCACATCTTCCTCATAAATTTCTCTTTACAAAACGTTTCGTTCTTCAAGAGATTCGTGCTTGTCTGAAAGGTCTCCTGCTTCGATCTGATGGATCGTGATTTGCTGTCTCGATTTTATAGATTCGGTGACGGGCGTGTTGATTGTTGACTTCTGTCGGACGAGTCGTCATCAAAAACTGGAATATCAGTTTCCGCTTTCATGGGTTCTTTTGTTTCGGGTGTGGACGGAAAACAACCACTTCGTTTAGTATTTTGTTTACAAGGAGTTTGAACATGAAGTGACCAACACTGAAAATAGCATATACTTTTCTTCTAGAACTTTCAGTTTATGCGTCTGGGAAGTTTTCAATTTCTATTTTGAACCTGAGCTAGCCAAAGCAGTGGAATATTGCCACAAGGCACAGCTTGATATTATTAGACCAGTCGCAACAATAGCCACTATTTTAGAAAACGAACGGTTTTAATTTTAGTGTTTTCATATAGTCCGAAACTAATTTTGTCCGTAGGATCAGATACCCGTATTGTTTCTAATGATAAATTATATCAATTGTTATTTAACAAGTTCAATGTCTATATACGCATTCTCCCTAAAGCTGTATATTTTACAGCAAGGTCACGACTCTACCTTTAGTCGATAGACTAGAGTGTGCTATCAATACAAGAATAGTCACCATAAACATTGTAAAGATCAAAGGATATTATTCGTAAATCAGTATTTTTTTAAAAACTATTGACTGCGTCGGCGGATTGGTAAAACGTATAATAAAATCAACGAAGGGTTGACAAAATAAGTTTTCGCGCCGTAAGGTGTTTTGGTGCTCCGACGTCAGCTTTCGTCCAAACTTACGGCACGGAAAATTGTTTTTCAAAGGATACTAGCTGTGCATTCATTAGCTCAATGAGAGCCAGCAATGGACAACTTGACTTGTCAGGTTCAATGCAAATGATTAAACAACCAGTTGTTATTTTTCAGCCGATGAAAAAGACGTTAAAGACATATTTAAGGACATATTCTTTCTTTATAAGTTATTTTTATTGACCTGTTATCCTACTATGCCGGGAATGGAACGATTCGTGCAGAACTGGCGTTGAACAGCTGCCCTAAGATGATTTATTACGAGCAGTGATTAGATCAGCTAGCTAATTAGTCCGAATGACACACAAATTAAATCAAGTATCTTCAAAGCCACTGTACCTATTTTGCTTATAATTATTACGAGCCCTGACCGCCCATTGCCGGATAAGCTTAGCTATTGGCAATTATTTAAATTAAAGTTAAAGTTAAAGAGATTTGCGCGGAGCTCCTAAATAGTTCCCGTTTGCCGCCAGTCTCATTTTAATTCCCATTATATGCACCTTTTAGATGTCCAACCTTGACAGCCAAGGTAATATTGATTCATTGTAGATTCAATAGTCACACGTTAATGCAGTCCCCCCCCCCGGCCCCCCTCATCATGCAAAGCTTTGTGAGAGACACTGACTGAACATGTTGAATATTAAGTATAAATTTCCATGATTCAATACTTCGCGCCACGCTTATCACAATTCTGTACACTCTTTTTTTATAAGAACCTTTTTTTATAAGAACGGCAGGCCGAAAATCGACCAAAATTTAAGAAAATGCTAAGAACATACCCGAGACTGAGGAATGACCGAGAGCTTTATATTGCTAACATTAGTTTACGACACAAAATCATGAAATCGCTCAGTGCAACATTGTGACAACTAGTCTAGAGTAGAGAAAAACATATATGGACATTTCACAAGAACATTTTGCAGGATTCATTATTTTCTCTGTTGCTGTCTCTACTTGTATATCAAATATCGAAGCTCGTACAGTCACGTCATTAATAGTTTTTCTGTTCAATATATTTTGATTTTGTGTAGCTTTATGCTTCCGAAACGTTTGTGCTTGAGAAAAAAGATAAGCACACTGCACTCCAACCGAAATACGTAGGACTATATTAAGAACATTTTTAGAACATTTGAGACTAAAATCCCCAAAATATTTAAGAACATTCAGTCTAGGCCTAAAATAAGACGTTCTTATAAAACAAGAGTATATAACTATATTCATCAACGACTGCGTGATTGAAAAACACACCAGGATGTATTGCTACAGAATCAAGATCTATACGATTGATGCAATTGTCAATTGCTGCGTATTTCTCTCAATTGAAAGAAAATCACAAATCAGGTCAGTGGAAGAAGAACGGACGTCCGCAGGCAGGTTATACTTTTAAAAATATAAATAAAAATCTTTTTATGTTTGCAAGAGCTGCATTTACTAAGAGAAGTGTTAATTCCATTAATTTCGAAAAACTTAGAGCACAACCAATCTTAAAAAGCGATTACTTATTTAAAAACTACGTATTGTATTTTGAAATATAATTAGTAAATGATAGCCGCAGAGGGTATGGTAAAAAAAGCTGACAATGAGTATAAAATAATAGACAGGTTAAAAAATTCCTTTAATTTCTTTTATTCTCAATATATTTCAGTTATGTCGTTGCTATATCTTCTCGGTTCTCCCCGTCCAATTTTGATCTTTGCGCGCGGTTTTTAACTTGTGTTTAAAGGGGATGAGGTACAAAATTCTTGGCTTGCTAGCTGTATCTGACTCTTCTAAGTAAAGGTGAACTATTTTAGCAAACAATGAAGTTTATTTTTCTGTGCATGTATTTCACGTGTTCAGTCTCAAGCGGAAGTATGTAAGTGTTTCATTTTGTTTATGCGAGTCGGGGTTGGGTGTGTGTCAGAATCGCCCGCTACCTTTCACTGACCTTGCTCAGATCTTCGTGACATTTTAGTTTAGATTCGCTCAAAATCCGGTGAAAAGTACACTGAAAACCAATCGGAAGCATAATTATACTAATCTGTTGATGGTGTCCTTCAACTAGTCTATGATGAACACGACACAACATTAAGAAATGGCCCATGCTTGGCGTCTATCGTGTCATGGATGCCTGAAGTGTTTGAGTGGCACGAGGCCAAGCCTAGTGTTTCTCTTGCTTCTTCTGTGCTCTCCCAACTTAAAGAACCGTGTTCACCTATGCGTGGTTTGTTATTGTTTACATCTATTTCTGCTGATGGGAATGGCAAAATATCATTCGGATAACGTTCAACAACTTTTATAGACTGTTTACTAGTCAAACCTGAAATAATGAAAACAAATATTGACACAGATTATATTTTCTCTGAACAAAGTGAATTTCGCGGCACCCGAAAACAAGTCAAACCACACGGTTCTTTAAAAAAGTACATCCAACTAAAGTACAGACGTACAGCTAAAGCATGAACCATTTCTTTAACAACACTGAAACTGCAATAAAGACATTTATCCTTTTCATTCTTTGTTAGGGTTCCACTGTTAGCTGACTGGGTTTTGTCTCATGGCGGCATGTCGTCCATTACTAAACCAACGTAAGGTAGTTATCTTTCACTTCTTCGTTTCTTTCAATTACTTTTTCGTTTTCCTCGTTTTAAAACTATTTTAAAACAATTTTCGTTATTTTCTTTCTTATGTTGCGATATATGATGCAAGAGCGTGTGTCCTTCGAGATATGGTGCACGCCCACGTCACTCACGTCATACAAAAAGCACTCGAAAAATGCCAACTATGTTTTAACACCTATTAATAAGCTATTCTTTTGATTTTTTCTTTAAATTTAGTGCTAATGACACAAATGAAACACCCTTTTATACCGTTTTTTAAAAACTTTCTCGACTCACTCCGTCACTTAGTTCATAGAGGAACCGGAACTAAATCACCTTGACTGAGTCGAAATTACTTCAAATCAAATTTGGCCAATGCCCCAGAGAACATAAACTTCAAGCAGCCGAGGCAAGGAATCTTTCTTTGTGTTACTTGTACAGAATTTGAACGGTTTGAAAATGATATTTATTTTCATATAAAGTCTCATAAAATCGCGGACTCGATATCGAATAAAAACTATTTCTCAGATTGGACTGCCCGTGACTTAAATTGATGTGTTTATATTGTTAGAATGAAGGTTATCGAGAAATTGACCTGGGCGGAACCTCTGCAGTTTGCGTGTGGTACTGCATGAAGTTAAGAATGATCGAAAATTCCATGCGTTGCGCCACTCGAAATTACCAGTTTACCAAATGTCTTAATTCACTCCAGTATTTATTACTAAAAGGCTTGCTAAACAAACGCGAACTAGCTCGGAAAATAAGTACTTTGAAAGTTGTTGTCCCATAAACGTATTTTCTGGAGATACGAGGCAATGAATTCGATATAGGGCTTATTGTTGCTGGAACTGGCAGATGAGAGTCCTTAAATTGTTCCTGTGTTACGTATAATAAAATCAACCAAGGGTTGAGAAAACAATTTTCAGCGTCGTAAGGTTGAAAGAAAGCTGACGCGTTTCGAGCATTAGAAGGATTAAAAGCTCGAAACGTCAGCTTACTTCTAACTTTGGCCACAGCAAATTGTTTTGTCAACCCTTGGTTAATTTTATTATGCGTTTTACTTACACCGCCGACGCAGTTTACAGTAGGTTTTTAAGAAAGAATGTTTATTAAGAGTTTGTTCTTGTTATGTCTGTGAATGTATACACAAATATATCATGGTTTGGAGCAGAATTCATTTATTATATTATCGAGGCGGCGCGAAACTGCCGTTGAGCTTTTAATAATCTGTTCCTAAAACTTCGACGATCAGTGATTCATATAGAGAGTTTCTGTCCTCGATCCAGAAAGCGTGTTTAACTCTGTTGCAATACTGCATCAAGTGTGTATCAACCAGAGTCTGTGTTTAACTCTTCTTTAGTAAAATGGTGAAATTGCAGGCTTCTGCAGTAATTGCGACCTAACCTGATACTTTGAAGCTGATGTTTTGCTATTAGTAAGATACTATCAGAAAGCACATTCACCTTTTGCGCCTTTGGACTAATTTAAGTGTGTGCAGCTACCCTTGGTCTTACAACCGACTTCTTGGAGAAACTGTTGTTCTTCATCAGTTCTAAAGCAGAAAAATAGTAAATTTGTAAAGTTACGTTACAAAAGCCGTTAGTACAGTAACTAGCTTACTAAGTGACTGCAACAACAACAACAACAAACTTTTTCTCTGTACTCAGATGCTAGCTGTAGGATGTTTATACTATGGCATAGGAGGATAGCACAAGCTACCTAGAAAATAGCATAGCTAATCGAGATAAGTAGCAGGAATAACTATGTCTGTGTTAATAATGTTACTGGGAGCCTTAAAGTAACCGGAAGAATATAAATAGCAGTAAGAGTACACATAAACACACATACACACACTCAAACAGAGAGACACGCGTGCAGACTGTACTGACAAAGAGCATCCATACAATCCTGTAGTTAGATTAAGTATCAAGTTGATACTAACTTAACAAGTTAACAGAGCACCATGCAAATTATGCTCTGGAACTAATTCCAAGCACTTCCCGTGTCTCTATCCCCTCCCTGTCGTATCCCCGAAGCCGGCCGATTCGAGCCACACCTAGCTTGTAAGCCCTTGACATTAGATTAAATTTCTCATTTCAATCATCCTGTAAGGACATTTACATTTCTAACACGCTCTCTCAGATCATTATCTGGATTCGATCATCGCCGAGCTTGTCGTGTCACGTCTGGTCATATAGCTTATAGTTAAGTTTCCTGTAGTTAAGTTTGGAAAGCTCTTAAGAATTATTAGTTTACAGACATTGTCGTGAAGACGTGAAGAAGACATTGTCATGAGGACGTGTTATTTATGGACTTTTAATTGTTTCTCGTTGAGAATTGCAGTACAAAGTATTTTAAAACGTGTACAACTTATACTAAAGGGAATCAACGAACTACTGTAACTATGTTCTGCATTCGTGCTATTTCTCGAGTTTCTGTTGGAATCGAATTACTATTTTGTGCCTTGCAGGGGATGTAAAAGTTCAAGTACCAAGCGTCTAGTCACACCTCGCCTCCGGACTGTTGTTGCAGAAATATTTAGAATTCTTTTCCGCATTTAGGTTTGTTGTGCCAAGGAAGTATATATTTTCCCGTTTACAACGCATTTATTAAATTCAGTTTTGGACCACCGTTTATTCGTTCATGTGAGGTAGTAAGTATTTCTTAAGGAAGTTGCCCAGTGCGAAAAGAAGATGAGATCAGAGATGGCATTCAATCTATGCACGATTATTAAAGCGCATAAATAAACAGGAATTGCGCTAAAACAAAATAAGGTGCAAAACATTAGTGTTAAAGGAACAACTCTCTCGCTTTTTTCCACTTCGAATCGCTAACAAGATCTTCTGTAAGCTGAAGGATAAAAAACATAAAATAATAATAATAATAATAATAATAATAATAATAATAATAATAACAACTCGTAAGGCATTACTTTTAAAACAGTAATATAAAATAATATCGCTGCTATAAATCAGTATTTTGTTAGACAGCATACTGAAAAAATTGTAAAAAATAAATTTCTCGATACATATGTAACAAGTTTTAAACATATTGGCAACAATAAGAAAACAATGTTATCAGGAACAACTTAGAAGGATATATATAAAAATGTGTGTTGATACTAGTCTTTTAAAACCGTTTTCCTGAGGTGAAGTGGTAATGCATTTCACAGGGTTGATCCTGCTACACAGAAGGCTTTAGTTCTTGATTTTGTCGCCTGCAAGAAGTTCATGTGGAATTTAAGCGAAGACTGTGTTGAGACGTGCGATAGTGTACAGCATATCTATAAGATACGACGTTGCGAGGTCATTGAAGGCTTTGTACAGAAGAAGAAGCATCTTCAGTGAAATATATGCAATAAGTGCGGATAGGGAGCTAGTGAACTGTGGAGGTCGATAAGGTCGATGACTTTTTCCCTTCCTTTTATGGCCCAAGAGCGCGGGCCATGGAAATAGGGAAGGAAAAAACGAGGATCCATAACTTACCGTGCGGGAATAAATATGGCCCAAGAGCGCGGGCCATGAAATAGGGAAGGAAAAAACGAGGATCCATAACTTACCGTGCGGACAGACAAACGAGGCTAATAAAAATGTATTATATCGCTTTGTTGAAAAAAGGTTTTAACACTGTTCAAACAATCTTTGTAAATGCAGGCCACTCGAGAGCTAGAGGTCCGTACGGCAACTTACGGACCTGAAATTGATCAATCACAGCGCACGAAATCAGTCATACCAATTGTAGAATTGCACACATCTTAGGTATCCTACTGATGATTAGTTACTGATTTGTGTTTTATTTCAGGAACATGTAGTTTTCTGTTCAAATATATTAATGTAATAAATGATCTTATTTCCTGGTACGAGTGAGTAAGCGGGCCGCAGTATTTTGAACACGTTGAAGTTTATCGAGTTTGCATTTTGGGTGTGCCACAGAACAGACAGAACTGCAGCATTCCAGTCTGGACGTATCAAAAGTGTGGGAAAAACATTCCTTTGCGAGGTATTTTTGAATGTTGGGGATATTTCTGACATGAAACTATGAGGACCTCCCAAGACCTGCATGCTCCGTCAATGTGATCATCACTGACACGTAGTGTTTATTAACAGTCACTCACGCAACTTGTTTTTTGTTTTAAAAAACACTGCATCCACATGGAGCGTTGTTGAATCGCTTTTATCCATCCACTTTGAAAACGCTTAAAAACCAACTGCACATGTGCAAGCTACCTGATAACGTCTCCTCGCCTTCTCAGATGGCCAGAATAAATAGTTAAAGTAATAAATTTTGTTGAAAGCACGCAAAAAAGGCTTGAAATAATCGCAAGCACAAGAAGCTTGTATCCACCATTTTGGATTTGGGAATAAGTATTGTGAGACAAAAACTGGGACCGATAATGTGATGTCATCGTATCGAAAACACTACCGGGTATCGTTTTCAAACAAATCCGCCCTGGAGATCGAGAGCGTTTTCGAAAAGTTGTGTTTTCGGTCATCGTTTTTATCGAATACGTGTCGCGGGACAAAAATCGTATCTATAACCAAAAAGTTGCTTTTTTAAAATATTAATCATGATCGAAATATATAAGATAAAGATTAAAAAGAAAACAACAAATCAATTTTACGTAACTACTGGAACTGGTCTGAGATTGATGCGGAAAATAGCGTTTAATGGATTTTAGGTTTCAAATTTTCTTGAAAACGCATGCCCCCAGAATCGCCTAGACGCCCGCGCTTTCAGCGCTTGCAAAAGTTTCCCTAACCAATAAACTCGCCCCGATTTCAGTTGCTTCGTAGGTTGGGCACTCTGTAAAGGCCAGGAGTCTGATTACCTAATTACCCAAATCTTGATATTTCGTGTTGGTCCAATCTCAAATCAAATTTGCTAGAATTGAGGTGATCGACTCAATCGTTTTCAATCCGAAATGTTTTTCTCAAGATTTAAAATGATTGAATCACCACACATGTTCGAAAATACACAGAGGTGGTTAATATAATCAAATCTATACGTTTCAAGTTGTAAAAAGTAAAGTCCAATAAAGTGGCAAGAAACATCAAATGAATAAATTAAATATAGACAAGCACTCCATTATTACCCTCCAAATAGATTAACTAAAACCGCTGTTTGTTGTCAGCAGATGTTCACCATATTGAAATTTATTTGTTGTAACCTAAATCCGCTAGCCTTTAAGTACATCTTTCTGACTTTCACAATGAATAACCGGATATTTTAGTAATATCGCTTACGTGTGGCGAATTAATACGTGCAGTCAATCTTCCGCCGTTTGTCTATTTTTCTTTGCCAATGCAAAGTTGTCGATTATCCCGTATCTTTGTGAGAACCCTTAGTTCTCCACCTACGGTTTATTTTCCGATGAGAAACAATGTAAGTAAAAGTAAAGTTTATTAGTTTATTCCGCGAATTGGTCGCAGTTCTACGGGCGGATTTTCTGGCGCCGTGCAGTTGCGCAGAATGACTGAGTGTATCTGCTGCTTCTGGCAAAACAAAAGTTTCTTGAACTCCGATCTGAAGGCTCTATTCATACCGGCGTAAATAAATGGGTTGATAGTGCTGCTTAAAAAAATACAGGTAATGCAGATCAGCGCAACGCTGGGGTGAATATTTTTGACAAACTTAAAACGTACAAATAGCGCAACGATATAGCTTGGAATCCAGCAAATTGAGAACCCCCAAACCACCCCAAAGAGTGATTTACTGACACGGATTTCTTGTATAGTAATCTGCGACTCTTGACTCCTGTTTTGCAGGGATGGAGCAATGTCCAAGTTGTGCTGGCGGATTCTCTTGAATACACTATAGTAGCACGTGAACGCGATGGTTAGGGGAACGAAGAGAAAAGTAGTGGTTACAAATATGTAATGGCCGAGACGCATTTCATTGTCTAAATGAATCACTGTGCATACGGCATACAGTGGGAAAAAGTCGTATCGCTGTGCTCCGAAGAAACTTGGGACAATCATATATGCAGCGACAGAAAACCAAATTGATCCAAGGAAAATGAAAGATCGCTTCGGCGAGAAGAGTTTCGGATACCAGTTTGTTCTGACAATACGGATGTATCGGTTGAAAGCCATTAACCCCATAGTTAATGGAGAAATATGGAAAAAGTATAATACCACAAAACCATGGATTTTACAGGCAGCCTCTCCGTAAATCCACCTGCCAGATATGAGAGTTCCATTTGTTAAAGGCATAACAAATACGGCGCAAAGAAGATCGCTCACTGCCAATGCGAAGAGATATAGATTGGTTGTAGTCCTCAAGCGGGTGTTCCTGTGCAATGCCACACAAACAAGTACATTGCCTGTAAGAGAAACTATATTCATTGCTACAAAGAAACTACACTCAAAGATTTGTAGCGCTAAACTTCGAGAAGGAACGGGAACTGCTAAATTTGACATTGTTTTCAACCTGCGATCAGCTGCTATAATACTAAAGCTGTAAAAGGATTTCGTTATCGCCTAGCAGCTGTACAATGCAATTTTGCGTTTGCTAAATCAATACGTTTTAAGGCGTGACAGTTGAGTTTACTCTACTTCGCCTGCATGCCCATTTGATTTTGTAAATACAAGAAGGGAACTGGATACTTTGACAAAACTGACAAGTAAAATAAATCCTGAAAGAGTAGTATCACATTTCGTGACATTGGCAAAATGAGATGATTTATCTTGGAATAAATATACGCGAGGTGTATACTCGCAATTATAGGAACAAACATGATAAACTACAGGAAGGCGAGGTGATATAGCTAATATTACTTTCAAGGTGACAAGGTTTGCCGTCCGGGGGTG
>JANSTR010145610.1:0-11469 GCA_025434805.1 Antipathozoanthus remengesaui | reverse complement strand
CCGCAGTTTGATCATTTTATTAAGCCTGCTATCAGGCACTAGGGAAAAGTTAAATTTATGTTTTAGGGATAATCAAATTTTCTTGCTAAAATTTTGGGGAGGGTCTAGTTTTTACAATTATAGTACCCCCCCCCCCCCCAATTATTTCTGAGCGATCCCTAAACGAGGGCGAAGTCCTTTGAGGAGAATATTTTGTCTGTACAAAAAGACCAACTGCAAGCTAGTCCGTTCCACACAGACGTGCAATCGAGGTTACTACGACTTTGCTATTGACATGAATACTGCAGGAATCCAAATGTGTTGCTGGGAATTGGAAGTTAGAAAGAGTTTTCATAGAAAGATATATAATAATGGCAGGTGTAAAACTTCATCAAATAAATCTCGTTGAGTTTTCACCCCACGTAAACCACGAAGTTTACGGAACATGTTGATATACCTTGATCGAGTAGCAAAAGAAGCTCGAATTCAGAATGCAATAACACAATGGCGGACGGGAGCTTGGGTTAAAACCAACTCTTTTATAAGTAACATTTCTTTAATAGTCAAACTGCAAGAACTCAAATCGTGAGAAACATTAAAATATTTTTGAAGTAAAAATTTCCGGACCTCCAAGGTTGATGCCCGTCCTACTTCAGGATCGTTAGTTCCCTCTCTGTATTTCTGCCGATTAAATAATCAGCTAATTAAGCTTAAAACTATGTGTTTATCACGTTCATTTCAGTGATACCTACCTTTACTTCAAGCTTTCTCTGCGGGAAATACTTCTGGAAGATGCCAACAGGATCAAACCCTTCTAATCCTCCAAAATTCCTCCTGATGGCAGCTTCAAGCTCATGCCATGGGGGTTCCCGTCTCTGCTCTTTCGCGATACTGTAAATCATCTTCACAAGGCTGGTTATCAAAGAAAAAGCAGAGATTACACTTGCTACAAGTGTCAAAAAACATCATTATAAAAAAAATCCCTTGAACTCTTGTATATGCGAACAGCAGGCGAACTTGCCGATACAGAAAAGACCTCTTCAATCTATTCATTTTAATCTATAGTTTCGGGGAAATTAACCCCGAGGTGACTTAACCTAGGCAATGAATTCGCTTGGGACTAAACAGTTGGAATTGTCCCAACAGCAAAATTCAATGGGCTAAATATAGTAACATTAAGACTAAAATGTAATGTCTATTTCTAATCTTTTTTCATCGGGCCGATAGGTTACTCTTTCTTAACTGTCTTTTTCTTCTAGAATGATATACATATTTTATGTTACGTATTTACTTGCACTTCATTGTGTTCGTTGACATGCGGTTTTGATCAGTCAACCAACATCAAGTGAGTTATATTTTTCTTGAACCGTCTCAGCTTCAAACAACTTAATTCACTCACAACCATTCAGTAACGGCAAATGCATGAATGAAGCCGAATAAAATCAGCTTGTTTGAACATCTCCTTCAGCAAATTATATTACTGGTATGCTTAAGTTACTAATTTCTATTGTTTACATTCGTGTACACTTTATCTGTTTACTGTCGATAGCGGGATAGCTATTATTATTATTATTATTATTATTATTATTATTATTAATAATATTACTCACTAACTTCTTACTTTGCCAAAAACAAAACCATTGTTGAAAGTTAAAACTTGCGGACTAGCCTATTAAAGTCGATGGACACTTGATCAAACTATTATCGACAAAATAAACTCATGCACTTTTATGATTTTGTACGTAGAATAGATATTTGAACAGAAACAATGACTCTGGCAGGAAACAGAATTACGCTGAAATACTAAAATTCTTAATCCTAAACAACGAAAAAAGAAAATAGTAACTCACCTGTAAAAATCGCGAAGACCAAAAAACTCTTCTTTCTGGAAATCACGCAGAGTTTTGAGTTGTGTCTGGTTGTAGTAAAGGTCGTTGTAACCATCAGCAAGTGCAATGATTAACTGTGCTAACATGCTCTGTACGCCTTTATCGGCTGAGCAGATGCCCCTGAAATATATATGAGACATGGAAAACAACTTGAGTTGCATCTCACCTTAAATAATTGTTTTTGTGAACTTAGTATTAAGGTTTATATTTAAACAAAGTTCCGGGACTGGCGAGGATATTGTCCGGTTAGTTAGCCAATCAGACACCAACATATAATTGAGGAGCATATTTTGTTTCTGCAGAATTGACTACGAGAATGACTTCGACTATTTTTGGCTGCCTCATAACCAGGCGCATTTGGAGTAACTACGAACGCGGTTTAACAGTTAAGTTTGCAAACAAATTATACAAACTTATCTATAATTATTATTGGATTAAGACACTAGCCCACGTGTTCTGCTGTTAAGTTATAGAAACAAACGAGCTCAAAAGAAGCCAGGAAAAAAGGTAAAAAAGGCATGAGCCTTATTAATCGGGAAGAATTTACAGATCCCTGAGGGTCTACGGTTTACCGTCCTTATCCGAGAAGACGCGAAGGTCTAACCACTTGCAGTTCTTTGAACAACGGTAGCACCTCTCCTCAATTATGTGTTGCTTTGGCCGGGAATCGAACCCGAGCCTCCCGCACAGCAGACTGGCGCCTTACTAACTGTGCTAACCAGACGGCGGTAAACCAAAGGTGAGTGGTGAGTGTGAACTGTGTTAATGAGGTCGGTAGGATTCCTGACCGACAACCAGGAGGTCCCAGGGTCAATCCCCCTTTCTCATTTTCTCCCGTGCTTGTCAAACGTTGAACTTTCTGCTACTTTCTTCATTCAAGAACCCACGCACTTCTCTAAGAGTGGGGTACACGTAGTGACAGTATAGACCCGGTGTTGGTAGTCTGTCACCGCATCTATATTCAATAGTCTTAATAGTCTGTGATGGTTGTAAAGCGCATTTGAACATATTATTGAT
Source organism: Antipathozoanthus remengesaui (assembly GCA_025434805.1). Lineage (NCBI taxonomy): Eukaryota > Metazoa > Cnidaria > Anthozoa > Zoantharia > Parazoanthidae > Antipathozoanthus > Antipathozoanthus remengesaui. Next base: position 8,584 of record JANSTR010145610.1, on the reverse strand, counting down.
CTAAAAATTTGCGCTAAATAAATGCATTACGATTACCATAAACAGAGATAAAGGGCTAACCTATCTATTTATCCATGCAATAGATCACTAAAACAACGCAAAACCGCAAAACAGCCGTATGGTGACGTAGTTTGATGGCCATATTTAAAGTGGTAGTCACAATAGCTAATCAGAAACCACATTAAATGTGCTTTATTTTTATTGCGTTCGAGGTTAGGAGAAGGTCATCATAATATTGGATTCCCTGGAAATTTGAGATTTTCGTTTGGTGTTTGTACTAAATCTGTGCCATCTTGAATTTTGCATAAATTATACTGGTCGTGCACTACACCAATGCATGCACACTGCATATGTTCTGAGGAAGATGCGGGTGCACAGAGAGCAATCTGACGGTAATATTTCATTTAATTTTGCGGTAACAGCATACATTCGAAATCTTGGATTTAAAAAACTACGATCTTACAAAAATCTATACAAAGGTAATTTCAGTACATGAAACTTACATTGCACTGTTGATCAGTTCCTTAGTATCCGGTACCGTTCGTGAGAGCATGATGCCACGATTCATCTTTGCGGGATCCAGTGCCCAGTTTGATAGACCAATAAATGCCACGCGACTTTGGGGATCGTTGGCGTTCGCCAAATCATCAGCTGCAACAAAGCCGTCTTCCAACAATGGATGTAGTGCTTTCAACGGCATTTGAGGTGAATCTTCTGCCAGGCCCACCTCATCCAAAACTACAACTGAAGCAAACCTCTCAGGATTCTTTCCTTTCTGTAATTTGCTGGATTGTCTAAAGGTGGCGATAGTCCCTTCTGAGGTAGAAAGCGGACTGCATTGATATGAAGCCATTTGCACCTGAAATCGTTTTAAAAAATTAATTAAAAAATATTCTAAATGAATAAAAATGTGTATTAAATAATCTTACCTACATATATAATAACAAATAAATACATTTAAAACTAACGATAACCTATCATGATGCTTTGCGCGCGTCTTGTATTGGATTGCATTGGATTCTGTTGGATTCGTCCTACCCCAATATAGAAAGATTTTAAGATTTTCAATATTGGGCGAGACTACGGGTCGACCCTAATACTACAAGTCGAGACTAAAATATCTTTCCATATTGAGCAAGGATGAATCCAATAAGTTTTTCTTATTATACCGAAGAAAATTACAAACACTGACTTTGGTTCACTGACTTTGACTTTCGCTTAATAAATCGATGCTGAATTGGCTATGATTCAGACGAAGGACGAAGGTCACTTCAAACACTGCCAGTACAAAGTAAGATTACATCACGTGAACAGTAAATGGTTGAGAGACCATTACTCCATATCCCCAAAACTAAATCACCTGCAAACAGTCTAATAGTTTGCTGTCCAATATAATGCTGTACAATATCGTCAAAAATTGGATCGGCACATGACTGCAATGTAGACATATGATTGATAGTTTATCACTGAGGTATAATATTAATGTTTATAAGCCTCGATTACAAGCTGAATTGGCTCTTGTTTCCCAGCGGCATTCGCACAGATAGAACCAATTAATTACAAGAGAGGCCCTATTGTAAAATCCCTATCAACATCTATAGATAACACAAACACTCAGGTAGATTAAGGCATGGATCCACAGTGGAAACTTGAATAAAACAAAAAAAAACTAAAAAATTAGATATTCCACATTTCTTGCTCTAACTTACTACCTATTTTCAATCACCGTGGAAAGTCACGTGATGTGACGTCATTCTGTCCATTATTTTGGCGGGTATTTGCACTGCCCGTCTTTAGCCTAAAAGTACAAGCTGTAGCCTAAGTTTTTCAAGCTTACAAAATATCCAAGATTAAAGAAAATATTATGAAGTTTTAGAAACTAATTGGGCCTTGAAATAATTGCAACAAGTTCTTGGGAAATAGTGGTTTTAATTCGCAAAATTGACAACCTGAATAAATAAAAAAGTCCCATTAATAAATAGCTTATCTTTTCGAAAAGGCCCAATTAGTTTTAAAAATGTCATCATATTTCCTTTAATCTTGGGTATTTGGAGAGCTTAAAAAGCTTTGGCTACAGCTCTACTATTAGCCCAAAGACCAGCAGTACAAAACCCCTCCAAAATAACGGACACTATGACGTCATATTACGTGACTTGGCATGTTGATCGAAAATAATGTTGTGGCTGTAGGTTGTAAATTTGGGGAAGAAATATGCAATTTCTGAATTTTGAGAATTTTATTTTTATTTTATTACATTTTTCACAGTGGACCCTTGCCTTAATCTTCCTGAGCACTTCAACCTTCCCTAGATTTTCAATTTTTCTGGACCGCGAAAACAACCGGAAGCAGAGATGCATTATGGATAGTTATCGCCAGTCCTAGATGGTCCGCTCGCTAAATAATCACTAGAAGTTACTACCATAAGTGAAATGCTGCTGATAGTGTGTTGTTGGCAAGTATATTGATATGGTCAAGAAAATTGAATTAAAAGAATATATTTGTTACTTGATAAACGCAAGAATAAAAAAAGGAAAGTGGCACATTTATATAGCGCTCTTTCCATATAAATAATTATGCTCAAAGGCGCTTTACAATGATCAGTTCTGCCCCAGCGGACCGGAAGCATATATCAGCGCCTCTGACAGCCGATTCAAAGCGGTTCACGTATGTTGGTACTCATTTTAGAAACCCCAAAAGAAAAGCTAAGTGAACTTTAACGGGAAAGAAGGTTGCACAAATATTCAACCCGCGACCACGCCGGGGATTGAACCTGGGACCTTTGGGTTGAGATCTTACCAGTTACCACATGTGACGGTGTTGTTGTTGTTGTTGTTCAAGAGCAACATATATTATTACACACCACGGAAATCGCCTAGATACAGGAACCATTTGTTGCTTTTAAATAGCCAACTTAGAGTTTGGTCTGAACAATAATACTAAGACAGTGCCCTTGAGTACAGACTGTAATTTATTACATCAAAGCATGACGTAGAAAAATACATTGCAAAGATGACAAATAAAATGCAAAAACACACGAAAATATAGAGTAGTGTTTGCAAGTACTTCAGTTGTGAAACAGGAAACTAAATCCACTGTCTCAAAATCATCAAGTTTATCTTTTTGTTTTATTATTTTTATTTAGAAAACAATCTTGAAATACCGCGCTCTTTGACTGGCTACAAATCTATATTTTATATAACTGAACATAAAACACGCAATAACGTCACATAACTCAGAAAATGGGCAAGTCCACTTTTTTATGGGTATTTTCTTAAAGGGTTCGCCTCGTTTTCTGTCAACACTTTTCCTGTGCGCTCTTACGCCATAGTGTTATATATATATTGTCTAGAAGTATGCGCGATGCTATGTTATTCATTTATGATTTTCGTTTACTAGTTTTGTTTCTCCTCAGCTGTAATGAGTATTCGCACCCTTTTTTGAAATTAATAGTATATTTTGATTTCTAATATGGTACTTGTAAATAAAAAAATAAATATAAAAAGGAGTAGAGAAACAAAACCAGACACGGCGAAAAACCCGCTACGCATGTACGGCAACAGAGTATTCTTCTACGTCAAAGTAAACAGTTTATAAAAAATACTATAGACTGCGTGACGTAGGTGGGTAGGCAAAACGTATAATAAAATCAACCAAGGGTTGACGAATACAATTTTCCGCGCCGTAAGGTTGGAAGAAACTCCGACGAAGGGCTTACGTTTACGGCGCGGAAAATTGTTTTCGTCAAATACGTATTCGTCAAATTGTATTATACGTTCTATGACTTCTATGCCCTTCTGTTACAGAAGCTTGTGCTTACCTCTTTGAAATGCTTGAAGAGCTCAGAGCGTGAAGCCATTCCACGCATGTTGTCGGCCACAACAGTCTTGGCCAAGGACTTGGAACTTCCCGGCTTGCCCACAACAAAGAGAGGGATCCTTAGTTCAATACACACAACCATCATGAAGACGTTCTCGCTCAGGGCTGTATTCCGAGCAATAGTTGGTCCCAGTTCCAGCTCGTTTAAAACGGCTTGCTGACACCTAGAAATAGTGTTTTCTCCTTGTTATGCGAAATAAAATCATAATTGAAAAAGCCAAAAAAAAATGTTTGCATAAAACGTAGTTGTTGATTATGAACACAATTGGTAACAAGAAAACTATTCTTTTGGAAATGCTTTGCCACTGCGTCGCTATCCAACAGAGCTAGGCTCTTAGCTTAACGGAGCCACGGGTCTACATTAATCGGGACAGTTAACGGAGCCACGGGTCTACATTAATCAGAACAGTCAACGGAGTCACGGATCTACATTAATCAGAACAGTTAACGGAGTCACGGGTCTACATTAATCAGAACAGTTAACGGAGCCACGGGTCTACATTAATCGGAACAGTCTCTGTGCGTACAATATACTGCTACTTACCTTGTAATTTCTTGTAAGATTCTCTGAGGTCCGCCGTGAAGTTGTAGAGGAAATGAAAAAGCTTCAGTAACGGCTAAACGATAAGGCTCTCGCGTTTGAAGTCTTGCGTGGTAACACACACCAATAGAAAGAATCAGTGCACGTGTTACCGGGTTAATTTTCTGGAACGCAAAACCATATATGATTATCATACAGTTTGGTGTGTTAAAATCATCCGCTAATCGCAACCTCAAACTGATTATAAACCAATTTTGAGAAATTTGCTTGGTTGTAACGTAGATTTGTCATTAACGTATACATTTAAAATGGTATTATAAAGACTGCATTCTATTTTTATTATATTTTTTTTTCTTAAATTGGAGTTGACAATATCGAAAAATAAAGGATTGTTGCCATAGAAATCTTGACTTTGTGACGTCACCTAATGTCTAAGCAAGCGTATCGATTTAGCAAAGGCTTTTTCTTGTGATGCTCAATAACGGTGTAAGTTTCACATCCATATCATCTATAGTTCAGGATAAAAAGGGGAGTTGATGTGCCCCTCCAGTCTGAGAGCGACAAAAAAGCACAGTCTGAATAGGATGCTAAATACAGTAGAACCCCGCTAACTCGAACAACCCAGCTAACTCTAACAGAGTCTCAATTCCATTGGATTTGAACTAACTTTTCAGTCATTTTAATCGACCCCGATAACTCGAAACCCCGCTAACTCGAACAGGTTTTCGCTTTCCCTCAGAAATCGATTTAGCGGGGTTCTACTGTATATCAGTTAGTGCACGCAGTGGGATATAAATATCCACCAGCACAAACCAGCTGGGAGCTAAAATTAGCATGTGTACCGAATTCAATGTACATGCAAGCAATTTTACATGCAATGAACAGCTGTAACACGTACAGTTATTATATAGCTAATGCGTTTTCGACTCGAATGTGTGCTCTCATTGGCTAAATCGAGGTCACGTGAAAGAATGAAATTTTTGTTACCCGGCTGTTCAACATCTCGAAAATTGTTGACCAGACGGTGAACATTGCTGTCGCGTTGTCACGTTTGAGAGCGGGAAATTTGTTTTGCTTTAACAGTTGTGGTTTATTTTGTTTATGCTGTATAACAAGACACTTAATGACTGCTCCCTCGGGAAACGTTTGTTTTGCCTTGTTTCCCTCGCATTTCGATGTTTCCCACGACTTCGCCTTGGGGAAACATCAAGATTCTTGGGAAACAAAACATGTGTTTCCCTCGTAAGCAGTCATTAAGTAGGCTCAGATACAAATATCCCAAAATTTTGCTTAAATATCTCCAAAAATTCTCTAAATATCTCCAAACATTTTCTAAATATCTCAAAATATCCCGAAAATTTCGAACCTTTAAAACTGAAGTTCATCAAACTGGACACTTGCAATTATAATTAAGATACCAAAATTACAAAATATTTTATATAACAGTATGTAATTTATGTGAAATTAATAATTGACGCGAAATCTGTCACCCATCGGTGATTGATCTTTAAAAAAAGTGACAAAAGTCGGTGTAAATGTAGCTGTTTACGAAGACAAGTGTTGGAAATTCAGTCCAAATAACTAAAAAATGCCCTAAATATCTCGAAACTGCAATTTCCTTTCTAAATATCTCCAAAGTTTCTAAATATCTCCAAAGGTTCTAAATATCCTAAAAAATATCGTGATATTTGTATCTGAGCCTATCATTAAGTGTATATTAGCTAGTCGGTTTGCAGTAACGAAACATGTAACAGTGAAGAAATTTTATCATTTGCATTATCTTGTACTGTTACCTAAAATATTTCTTCTCCTTGGGCTAAGGTATGTTTGACTTTTGGGCAAATCTTCGCCTCACTGTTCTTATAAAAACGTTAAAAAAAATTGTAGTTTGTCATCCCATATCCCCTCATGATCACTGACACAGCTCTTTGGAACGAATTTCCATGGTATTTACAGCCTTTACGTAAGAATTTCCAGACTGTTTCCATGATTTGAGAACAATTTCCAGGGTCGTTTGAAAGGAATTTCCATGGAGTTTACAGAATTTGAGTAAGAATTTCCAGACTGTTTCTATGATTTGGGAACAATTTACATGCTTCTTCAAGGGAATTTCCATAGTATTACATCCTTTGAGGAACAATGTCCAGGGTATTTCCATGTTGTCCAATAAACAAGTTACAAATTTCCATGTTATTTCCAGACTATTTCCATATTTAACTTACATTATATTTCCAGATAGGGCCACAACCTGTAAATTTGTACTTAGTCTGTAAATTTAGAAAATCGTCAATGCTATTTCCAAGTTCTAAGTAGAATTTTGAAAATTCCATACTATGGTAAATCTTTAATTTTTCCAGTGAGCTCAGTTCCAGTTTGTCATCAGTGTAAAACCAGGATACTATTTTAATTTTCAGCTTAAATATATTTGTAAGAATATTGCATGACATGCATTGTACGCAATATGCAAATACGAAAACAATAATAAAACAACAACAACAACAACAATGCTGTTCTTATAGAGGGTAGCACTTGACAAGTAAAAACAACTGATAAATTCGTGGCCCCTATCTAACGTTGAAAGTAGTTTAAAGGACTATTCAAATTTGAAATAGGTATTATTTTTCAGTTTGGCTACCCACCTCTTCCTTTCGCTCATTTTCATCTTCGGCTTGCATGCGTACTCGCTCCATGAGAGGATCAAACAAATCTTTGCGAGTATAGAACCAAGTCATGACGTTCATTGCACGTTCTACGTCCCTTAAGCTGACGAAACTGCATTCATCCTAAAGTTCGGTTTAAACACAGGTTACCAAAAACAACACTATTGGAATTTCCATTAAGGGTTCCCTCGTTTTCAGTCCCGGCGCCCTCGCATATAAATATACTTTTGGACTAGCCTTATAATAACGACTAATATATACAGTTTTATACTTTTTATTAACTTCGTTCTGTAAGTTTTGGGCCGCATTAATTAGGGAAGGTAAAGAAACGAAGAACCACAACTTACCGTACGGATCGAGCAAACGAAGCTAATAGAAAATATATTGTATATATGGCTTTGTTGATCAATATGAAAACCGCCTATTTCTTGATTCTAATCTTGTACGTCTTATGGATCTTCTGGAATTGGGGCAGTTTCTTCAATTGTTCATTCAAGGTATAATTTGATTTCGAAATTAGGCTAGTTAAAGTTGCCGTCGCCGTAAATAAAATCGTCGAGTTGTTGGAACATTTCGAGTGCCTACATAAAGACATTGTTTGCATTGAAATGTAAACAAACGTGTAAATCGGACGAACGCTAGAGGGCCTTAGCTTCGTACGGGAACTTACGGACCTGAACTGAATTAAATATAATCGCATATAAAATGTACCGTATCCTACGGCAAAGAACCCTATGCGCATTAACGTTCTGATTTGGTCTGTATTTCCCGGACTTATTGTTAATGACCTACGCCGGCTGTGAGAAGTAAGGAATTTTCGCTTGCACGGTGAGCCTATTATTGCTTTTAAAAATAGGATATATAATACATGTTAAGTTCGACCATTCGTTCTTTACCAGAAATATTAAACTTCGGCCTCGACGGATTGACCTCGCGCGCTATCGCTCAAGCAATACAGCATGGTCTTAGTTTGAAATTCCCCATAAATATCTCACACTCGGTTAATAAGTTGATACAAAGTTCTAATCCATATAGCCCATGTCTTTAATAGAGGCATTGTTTGATTAACCAAGTTGAAACGTTTCTTATTCCCTACTCCCAACTTAAATCCCCATTCATCCGCCTTAAAGAACCGTGTTCACCTAGGTGTGGTTTGGCTTGTTTTCGGGTGCCGCGAAATTCACTTTGTTCAGAGAAAGTATGATATTCGTCAATATTCGTTTCGCTGCTTCAACTTTGACTGCAAAGAGTCTAATAGAGTTGCTGGACGTTATCCGAGTGACATTTCGCCATTCCCATCAGCAGAAATGGATGTAAACAATAACAAACCACGCCTAGGTGAACACGGTTCTTTAAGAAAGGGCAGCAGAGCAAGGCTCAAATTACTGCAAACGAAGTAGTTGATTGGTCGAATAAGAACAGATTTCAATTAAACCTTGAAAAATGCAAAGAACTCCGCATCAGTTTCACGTCAGCTTCTGAATTCCCTCCAGTAGTCATAGGACAA
>JANSTR010145609.1:0-19197 GCA_025434805.1 Antipathozoanthus remengesaui | reverse complement strand
GATTAAAGTTTTACTGCTGAAAATATATGACACTTATCCGGCGGATAACTTATCCACCTTTTGAACAACTGGGCCCATTTATTCAAAAGTTAAAGAACACACTTCTACCCAGATAGAAATGTGAAAATGTAAAATGTATAATTTGTACAGACAACTATAGTGTTGCTGTAGTGAAGGGCAAATCAGTAACAGCTAGTCAATGGTATAATATCTAGAACTAATGTGAATCTGCAATCTTATAATTGCCAAACTTCCTTTTGAAGTCTCGATAAATTAGAAAAATCATACAAGGCAAGAATATATAGGCTCCTGCAAGTTTCGTTCCTCACATTTTTTAGGTTTTAAAGATTGTATACATTTTTGCGTTCTTTCGTGCATTTGTACATCGTGCATGTTTGTTAATTACATCAATTCAAAATCAGAAAAGTGATGCACGACAAAAATAGTTAGAAAAGTCATACAGGACAAGAATATATATGTTTCTGCGACTTTCGTTCCTCTTATGTTTTAGGTTTAAAGAATTAACACATATTATTGCGTTCCTCGTGCAATCATGCTTGGCAAAGCTTCAAATAAAACTGATGTTAGCGCGTGTTTTACTTTCTTGTGGTTGATACTCGCCACAAATGTGCAAAATTATAGACTATAACGGCGCATTCTAGACTCTAGTTAACTTCCACTGCTATCTGTACTAATCTCAGTTACCTCTATTATACTAAGAATCCTTGGTTATTTTCGTCTACTAGCTATTATGGACTTCTGGCTTTCATATCTCTAATCCGATTACACAAAATTCACCTGCTTTTTCACGACGTCGATGATATTATCAAGAAACATAAATTTACTCAACTCACATCGAATCTTTGTAGCGGCTAAAATGACTTTCATGACAAAAGTATTTAGACAAATCAGTTTTCCACGGTAACTATAAATGCGGTGTTCGCTTGATTTAGTGTTTGGGAGGAATTTTGCAATTACTTGATGCAGTAATTCATTGATAATTACACGTTGATAGTCGTTAATGAACGAAGAAATTATTTAGTATTGCCAGAGGTCAGCAGGCATCCCGATTTTGGTTTTTATTTTACAGTAAGTGCATGGTAAAATCAATGAAATAGCAGCTCTGTAGCCAATAAAATCAGCAAAATAAAGTCTTCGAATATTAAATATTAGTTAATGTTTCAATACTTCAAAATACACCAAATATCAGCATCAAAAATACTGCTTGAATTTACGGTTAATCCTTAATTGTAAAACAGCATGTTAATGATAATAATTGCCAATATTATTTTGCAAGGGATGCTTTGAAAATTGATAGGTCGGATTGAATGAAATGGTTTCAATGGTTGCTCTATGTAACTTTGGACAAGCACGAAATATCCACGCAAAGTAATAGAACTTTTCACGGCAGGTCGCACTGGTGGTCTCAGGGCGTAGCTATTGAAAAGCAGAAAGTTCTTATGAGCACTAATAAAGTACACTTTAGTGGGTGCAACGCAGGTGAAAGTTAAAAATAATTTGCAAGTACAATTACAATTTTACCAAAATGTATTATGCGCTCCTTTCTGAAGCTTAGAGACAATCTCTTCTCATTTTTATGTATTTCCACGTCTTTTCGTTTCTAATTTCTATTGATTTCAGTTTCCACTTTCCGCTCCTTTAACATTATACATTTATGGAAACCATTTGGTGTTCATCTGCTTCAGCGGCAAACGAAGCACCCTGTGGTAAAAGCAGTCTATTATATGTTTGTCAGCTTTGTCAATACATCAAGCAGAATATAAACAAGTTTACACGCAAAACTGATCAAGTATTGATTCCATAATCTTTCACACTATTTTTAGCAGTGAGCATGCAGTGTTGAGATCAGTTGACTCTGACAAAATGAAGAGGAAATCCCGTCTTTCGCATTAAAAGTTACGAAGATCCTATGAGATTGCAGGTACGTTGCCGATTTAATTTTACATGACCTTTTGACGTTCTATAGATATTACTATAAGTTTCTGTCAAAGGCCAGTCATCAGTAGTTTCGTTCTATACCGGACTAGTTACTGACTTGTAGTATCTTTAAAGTAGGGTCCGAAAACTTTATATTGTAAGTGCATGTATTTTTTTTATTTTGCCCAGTTTTATTCCAAATATATCAATAGAGAAAAATATATATTAATAACAATATAAGAAGACTAGTTTAGTAATAACAACTTTATTTCTACAGTGGTATGTACAAGAATGGTTTATATCACCTTTACAATATTGATGAAAAGTGACTAAAAATGTAAATCGAAAAATTATAACATGAAAAATCATAGCCATATAGACAGAAAACTTTCATTTCTAAGATACGAATCTTCACTGAAACGCGTTTGAAAAAACACTATCTGACGGGCTAAGTCCTGTCTATGCTATCGAACTCATTCTCGATAACTTTCCGTAGAAGTAAGGAAATTCTAAATTCTATATATATTATTCTGATGAAGGGCTCGAAACGTTAGCTGAAATTCTTCATTCGAGATCACGGAGAAATACACGGCACATCAACTGCACTTTTAGTTCAGTTAGCGAATCTACCCTATCATCTAAATCCTAATAATACTGATATATAGTTTAGTATATTAATATATTTAAAATAAAATGTAGTGTACACGAATATTTTTACGAATCCCAAGACTACAAACCTAAAATGGAGCTCTGTGTCTTCACATATAGTTAAACGATTTTAGCACCCAACGGAGAGAGTCTGAACGCAGACAAGTCGGAAATATCTTCGTCAAGACATATAAAATTAGGTCTGCTAATTTTCTCTGAGAATTTCTCTTTCGATTCATTTAAAGGCGCGGAGCTTTGTAGCACGATCAGACAATGACTGTATTGCCCGAAGCACTGGGAAAGATTTTTTATATTAATTATTGAAATGTAGATTTTCATTTTGGGAATGCTAATTGATATGATGTTTTCACTGCTATTTAGCATTATATATTTATCAATACGACCAAGCAAACCTTCTTTTCGACAGCAATGAACACAATATTTGTCTCACATTTAACTGTTACACATGACCAATAAACTTAATATTTGTTAGCTTGTCGGGAGAACTAAAATGATCAAATTCAAAATCATAAAATATCCGTTATGGTATCGTCATCAGTCGCAACGCAACGAAATTCTGATTTTCAACAATTAATGACCAAATTGCAACAGCAAATCGCAGTAGTTGTTTCGTAATCGTAACGCCATCATAATGCGATCGTACAAAAAAAAATCGTTACGATGAACCTAACGTTAACCTCAAATTGTGCACCTGAGTGTGGTTTGCTATTGTTTACATCCATTTCCACAACACCAACAGGAATAGCGAAATGTCACTCAGATAATGTCAAGTAAATCTGATAGACTTTTTACTGGTCAAAATTGAAGTTATAATGGCACAAATATTAACGCAGATTTATACTCTAACCAACGTAAATTTTGCAGCACCCGAAAGTAAGCCAAACAACGCGTGGGTGAACAAGGTACATGCACGCTTTAACCAGCGAAATGCATGCAGTCTTTGGGCGATCGCGTGAAACCCTCACAACACAGACAAAGTCAGAATCACAATTATGAATAAATAGATCACGATGCCTTGAGTATGATTTCCATTGTTTTGGCCCTTGTTTTGTTCCTCTAACCGTCTAAAGTTCCGGCTCAGCTACTAGTTAAGTTAAATATTTAGGAGTATCAAAAGTGGTCTGTTGTATTTTCCACACCATTTTTGAGATAACAACGCAGGTAATAAATCTGAGTAAAAAAAACAATTAGAATATCGCAGCATTTTTAAACTTATTCCTGCCTATACTCACGGACTGGGAGGTACTCTATCGGCTCCACTCACGGATTGGGAGGTACTGTACCGACTTCACTGATGGACTGGGAGGTACTGTATCGTCTATACTGACGGATTGGGAGGTACTGTACCTGCTCCACTCACGGATTGATAGGTACTGCATCGGCTTAACTCACGGAGTGGCAGGTACTGTACCGACTTCACTAACGGATTGGGAGGTACTGTACCGTCTCTACTCACGGATTGGGAGGTACTGTACCTGTTCCACTCACGGACTGATAGGTACTGCATCGGTTCAACTCACGGAGTGGGAGGTACTGTACCGACTTCACTAACGGATTAATTTTTATATTGGGAGGTACTGTACCGTCTCTACTCACGGATTGGGAGGTACTGTACCGACTTCACTCGCTGAAATAGAAAGAAGACCTCCTCATTTGCGGTTTCTACCGTTTATATTGAAACCTTGGTAGTTAAAAGACAGCACGGCTTTATTCTCTCATGGAGTCTCAACTTTCACAGCCATATTCTCTGACTACTTGTTAGGACAAAAAGTCTCAGCTAAATCTGTGGCCAGCTCGTGATATCTTAGCATTTGACTACTGCTGGACATAAATTTTGTCTCAGCTAAATCTGTCTCTCGTATTATTTTAACACTGGAGCAATGTATTACAATAAAGGGCTTCTTGTTTTAATATCTATTTTTACAATTCTTTTGTTGATATATATATATATATATATATATTCGACAAACAGTCGGCAAGAAACACTGCTTTTTATATTGTCATGTCAAACAAATCATTTGTTTTTTTAAGTAGATTGTACTCTATTAAATTGAGGAGAACTTGCATTAAAATTGACTGTAAATATTTCACACGAGACAGTTTAATGGCATAAATCGTTTTAAAATGACTTCATCAGTTAGACCCCGGCTAATCCTACAATTTTTTGAAAGAAATGAACATGTTTATCATAAGAAGGATCTTGGCAGCAATAACAGTATAAAACAGATTTGCATAAAGCATAGACAGATTTTTAAAAAATGCAACCCGTGGGTGTAAACGGTAAAAATCAGTTGTTGAATATAATTTTATAGCAGTTTGGCCACAATGAAACCTCCGGGCATTGTGAAATTTGGTGTAAGTCGACATTCAAATAAGAATTGACTCGTTTAATCAAAAAGTACAACTACAAGGAAACGAAAAGGGAACCCTTTCGTCTGCGATGCCTCTGCGGGCACTCAACGCTAGAGGAATAATCAATTGAACTTTTCATTTTGTGGATTGGCCAAGAACGACCAGTTTCTTAAGGTTTGATTTAATCTTATAATACAAAGCTTGGCTTCTTCACTCATTCATGCAGTGGACGGGAGTTAAACTGTCCATAAAAATTTTGATGACTGTTTTACATTCTCATGTCTAAACGCTTTTATATAGTGAGTTGGTAGGTAGAAATGTAATGAATATGTTCCGTTAAGGAAATGACTTCACCAGATGTCACTGATATTTTTAAGAGTACGACAAACAGCCACTTATACGAACAGTCTTACGTACAAACATGAAGTGCGAGTCACCAGAGCAGATAAGGCAACTAAACTTACTATCATATCATGTAAAAAGGATGGGTTAACTGTATCGTATCATAATTATTAAAGGCAAAGTTAAACAAAAGACGCATAGTAAAAATATTTTCCTCAAAATTCTGTTACACCGCTCAGTGCAAGGCGTTATGTTAAAGTCGGTAGCTGTTGATTACTATACAGTCTCGAGTCGGTAATGGAAAAGACTGGTTAGAGATAAATGTTTGCAAGTGAAATAAAATAAAGAGCGCCGGAGACATGTTTAAAATTGAGTGCATGGATCTGCTCAATATGTGATGCAAACTGAAGGATGATCTGGTTATAAGCGACATATAGTGCAGTTGACAAATCAATCATGCAGTTTTGGCAGAAACACTGACGTTTCGAGCACTAGCCCCGTCACCGGAGCATCATATGTCAGCTTTATACACCTTCATAATGTCGGCTGAAGACCCTGAACACTTAGAATTAGTCAAAACGTTTTGCACCTGTTTTCTTTGAAGTGTTTTAGAAGATTTAACGCCGGTTCTTTCAAACCAACCTAAAACGTATTATTCATAATATGTGAATGTAGACTCTGACACTCAAATTAATTTAAAGTTTAGTATAAAACTCTAAGCAAATAGTTTTTAAAATAAATAAATAAATAAATAAATAATATATATATATATATAGCTCAAATGCACGCAGGTGAGGAACCAACGATGAAGTCCAATGGTAGAAGGATCTAAAAGATTCTTACAGATATAGTAGTTTATGGTTATAATTACAGTGCTGTACAAATACCCCAATTATTACCTGTTTATTCACCAGTGCTGAGCGGCCAAACCTTAACGGTTACTCCCTCTCTCAAAAGTTCTTAGTCCGCTCTTCGACTTGATTTTCTTGAATCTTCGATTTTGCCCGTATCTACCAAATTAAACAAAACTTAAACTGCTCCTCATCCAATGTTATTTATTTAGCTACTTGTGTAAAGTGCAATGTGCAGTATACTGGTTCAACTGCAACACAATTCAAAGTTACATTTGACAACCACAAGTCAGCAATGAAGACCAACAAGAAAACATGCGAAGTGGCTGTGCATTTTAATTCCGTCCCTCATTCATTAAGTGATTTTCAGTTTATTTGTATAGAGCAAGTAAAAGAGAAAAGTATTATAATTACTCGGGAAGCTCACTGGGCAGCACAACTAAGAACATTACGCTCGTACGGCCTGAACAAAAGGCAAGAATTTAAATCCAAGAATAGAATTCATTACCAATAAACTAATTGTTTTGTCCTATTTTACAAGCTCCAAGAATTTTTCTAAGTACTAAAGTAGAATATCTTTCATATCATACTATTGTATTTTGTAAACTTAGCATGCATATAAGTTTAGCAGAACTATTTAGCGCTATTGAACTAGATAATTGAATACCATATTATTGTATTGTAAACCTAGCGTATTTAAGTTCAGCAACTACTCAAACATTGTATTTCTAACTTTGAATTTTAAACAACGTTTTAACGTAAATGTAATTTTATATTTTTATATTTTTAACTGAAGAAGGCCGAACGGTCGAAACGTTTTATTAAATTGTTGGATGGTAAGAAGTTGCCCACTTCTTCTTTTCTTCACGTGAATCCTGGCTATATATATATATATATATAGGATAGTGTAATTGATCTTGTGTTTAGATCAAAGGCAGAACGTGCGAGATTAACGCAATTGCTAAGATCTCTGACTGCCTGGTCGATGGTTGAACTTTGTGTGAGATTTTTTTACCGCACTGTCCGTGGACAGGGACGTTTAGCCGTTTTACTGGTCTCTCCAGGTTCTATCGAGGGACTTAAAATAATAACCCATACACTGTTGACAAGAGTAGAGTAATTCCGGTGTCGTGGTCTGTTAACTTGAGGGCACGACTTAATGTCTAAGACAGAGGGTATTGTAAACTGCTTACAGTTACAGTGATATTTGTAGTGAGTCAGTTTCTTTGGTTCTTACCTGTCTACTTTCTGGGCTGGATCTGTGGTAAGTCCCTTGAAGATTGAAGCCACTCCGTCAGGGTCATACAAGGGACACGGGTCGAAAAAGTCTTTTGTCGCAATTGGCGGTTTTCCTGGCCGACTGAACTGGTTCTGGACCAGGCTGTGCCCGAATCTCAAGGCCGCTGTTGCGAAACTGTTAATGATGGAGGGATCCACGCTGCTATTATAGCCATCATAGAACCCTGAGCGTTGCAGGATGAGATCATGCTTCTTTCTCTGGGGAGAAAGTGACAAGTACATATA
Source organism: Antipathozoanthus remengesaui (assembly GCA_025434805.1). NCBI lineage: Eukaryota > Metazoa > Cnidaria > Anthozoa > Zoantharia > Parazoanthidae > Antipathozoanthus > Antipathozoanthus remengesaui. The sequence continues at coordinate 11,521 of JANSTR010145609.1, read as the reverse complement.
ACGTTAACATATAATTAATAATGTATACAGGTATTTTAAAAAGTTTTGTATTGAATGGTACCAGCAAAGTACGAGATGACGGAATTTGCCCGCATGGAGTCAGACTTAGCTTAGCAATTGGTGAAATTAGAGTTCCTATCGTGCTTTGAGTTCTGGGTATTTCATTTTTTTACAAGTTAAACTTTTTTAAATAGCTGCATATCTACATTGTGGTAAAACTAAATTAGGCCGGGTGGATTCAGTTTATACAACTGTAAGCCCAAACAGCATTGCGCGCGCGGGGATGTTTGTGCGTGTGTGCGCGCGCGTATTTGAAGAGAAGTTAAATATGGGGGAAAACTTTCAAACCTGACAGGTATATAGTAAAAAGACATTAGTACGAAGACGGAATAGTCAACAATTACTCAAAGAACTATACTTACAGTTATCTCCTGTTACTTAGAGACACATAAGAGAAGAAGTCAGTTTCAATGTATATCAAACTAGTGAATGTCCTCTGCAGCAGTGGTCAGCGGCTAGCTTGTCTAACATCGTAACCTAACGGTCGCGAGTTCAAACCCTTGGCAAAGCACTGCGCTCTGTCCTTGAGCAACACATGTACTTTACTCGAATTGCTCCAGTCAATTTAACTACATATAGACGTAGCCTGTAATTAACAAATTTGTTTTATTTCAGAGGGAGTTATTAGAAATCTTAAAAACCTGGTATTGTTATAACTCAGACGACACCTGCTGCAAACCAACTTTTTTTTTTCTCTTTTCTTTTGTTTACCGTGGTATTCCTTTTATTTTTGTTTGTATGAAGGAGTACCATTCGAGCAAATGCCAGACCGTAGTTGTAAAGCGGATATTTTTATTGATGATTGACATTCTCTAGAAAACCTAAATCAGCATTTGGTCCAATTGATACACATGTTCACGTGCAGTGCATTGTATTCTGTAATTAAGTCTTTTGTTTTGCTACAACTTCTCCGTGGTCTAGCTCTAAGAGTTTCTATTCTCCTAATACGACGTAAGGACCTAAGAATACACACTGTTCGTATCCTTGCTATCGGCCACTAGAGCCTACATTCTCGCAAGCACGTGCACTTGTCCATCTATCAATTGTTCTCTGAATCAATCATTGTTCATAAAAATCACCATTCTCTGGCTTGAAAGACATTAATTGAAAATCTGATCTTTCAATAACTTTGTTGGAAAATTTTTCTTCTGCTTCTGCTTCTTATAGTCCAATATCAAGAGAATATAATCCTAAGAGAACGCATCTTTCATACATGCATGGGTCTGTTCCCATGATAATTATTTGAGATCTATTTTAAGAAAAGGAGCTATTTTTATATGCAACACGATTGGTTCCTTTTGCAAACGTGACATTCGGTCAAGTATTGCAGCCGGAAAACTTAGGGAGAAAATGGCCGACTTGAAGTGGAGTTTGCTGATGTCTTATTCATAAATGAAAATGATTATTTAACAGCAGTCACATCAAAATAATCAGGCAAGACACGGTACTCTTGGTTTGTAGCTGTGGGTGATAGGTCGATACAAGAGTGTCGCTGCACATCTAGTGCCGAATCAGTTTCAGATTCAGAACAAACAAACTACAGACAGAAAAAGTACTCGATGATGTAGATGATGAAGAAGTATTGTCTTTTTCTTTGTCAACATCATTTCGTAGTGCTACTGCAAACAATGATTCTGAATCAATATATCGTCTGAAGAAAAAGACCATGCAGAAAAAGTCATCGGAGTTGGTGCTGTAGGTCGCTCCAACTCGGCAACTAGCCGCTGCGACTTCACGTCGGACAAGAGTCAAGGTAAAAAACAAGACCACCAAATTACTTACTCGGAAAGAAATAGAAGAGTTTTCTTAGAAATTGAAGACAAAAAAATTATAATTGTATGTTTGTTAAAGTAAAACTAAGTTTTAAACAAAGCTGCAGACATCAACGTTCTTCCTTCAAGGACAGCTTCGAAAGAAGCCACAATTATAAAAAGTTTCCCGAAATGGTCGACGAGATAGTGGATGCCTTTGTTGTTTTATTTTTTAATATGGACGATTCAGAAAAATAGGCTCAATTTGTTCAACGCTGGTCACAACTCCTGCCTACTTTCATGACGAACTCTGTGTTGAGCGACAAGTTGTGAAACAGCTAATTCAGTTATATTTTGTCCTGCATAGCTCAACTGTATACGACTTTACTCATTGTCATAGCGAAGTAATATGAACATTACCAGTAATAAGTTCAACTTATTAGACTTCAACGTCCAAACTTTCGACAGCACATGTCAATCAGTAAAAAAACCCCATATCCAACTCCCAGCAACTTTCAAATTCATGTTCACGGTTAAAATCATTTGGGATCTCTTTCAGTACTTGCAAACAGTGCCGCTTGTAGTTTCACAGAAACTGGTGTTTTCGTTTACTGCAGCCTAACAGTATTGAATATACAGAATTTCTAAATCAACTCTAAATATGAAGGAGTTTGAAAGCAACAATAAAAGAATAAGTTGTAAGAGGTTTTGCATAAATTATTAAAAAAAATGTCAAAAAATCTGTACTTTGCCGGTTTCACTGTTTGTACCGTTCACAGACGCTCGCACTTTACCTCCTTGTTTTTCACACTGATTTCCTTTTAAGCACTATTTCCTTTAGTTTGTCTTGAACTTTGGTGTTCATTGAGTAAGACATTATTTTTATAAATTTGGATTGAGAAATTTTAAATGTCACACGCTCCGCACTTTGTGGTAAGTCTAAAAAAAGCATCGTTTCCAAAATAGATCTTTTAAATAATTATCATCGATCGCACGGCAATACAAAGATGCGTTCTCTTAGGATTGTATTCTCGTGGTAGTATCGTGTTCTATTTTGGCGGATTTTTGATTAGAAATTGATGTTTTTAATGTGGTAACATTCTGGTTTATGACATTTGTATTGGTTTTTTTACAGACTGTCTTTAGTCGAGATTCTATACAACGAGCAAATGAAAACGTACAAAATGAACTATCAAAGTTCTATAAGGTGAGATGCAACAATTTTGCTGTTTGAACAGAATATAGTGCATGTTTGATGTCGAGAAGTCGGCGGTGTGGTGCATAAATGCTAGTGCAATTTGACGTTGTAGCTAAAGATAAACCAAAGATCAACTTTCGGAAAATAGTTTCTCAAAGTAAGATGGTGATCCATGCATATACAAGTATCAAATTCCAAATAATAAAATAGTGATACAAAAGACTGATTTACTTTATTAAGGTAATTTGAAGTAACTTAATATTGCTGTTACCATAACGCTGACGAAGGAATAGTTTCTCTGGCAAACTGTTAGACATAATTTAGATTACATTTTAGAAGCACTTTTGAATTATTTTATTCCAGATGTATGTTCAAAAGTTGGTATATCGTAACACTGGTTTCCACGTTGGTTTCCAATTAGGTGCACATTCAGTTGGAAGAAAAATCAAATAATAAGAAGACTCTTGATGTGTGGACAACAGGCTCCAAGGCGTCAAAGCAAGGTACGTTATAACATAAAGCGGAGCCGATTATTTAGGAGTACATCCATTCATACATACAGTACAATTCCTGAAAAACTACAATAATAATCTAACTACATTTAAGGGTATAGAACTATTTAGATATAAAAACTGCTTTAGATATAAAGACTGAGTTAAAGAATATGAAAATACAATGGACAATAGAAAGAATATATAAGAATATGGTCCTACAACTGCAATGCAACCGGCTGAACAACGACCTTACTAAATATTGTAGATTCCACGCTCATGTCAAGAAAAGCTGGTAAAAGCCAGGGTAATGAGCTGTGTGCTAATGGTGAGGACCTTCCGTTCCATATTGTCCAAATTATAAATGGCTAGCCTTCTCTCTCTATATATGTATGATGTTATATTATTGTAGCGTTAATACTACACTGTTATTATTCACATCAAAGGCCGAACCCTGAGCTACTGGTGTTTCAGCCCCGGTCACGCCATGAAGGAACTTGTCTCGTATGGTATTCGCTCAGTCGTGTTAACAAGTGGAACTCTATCACCTCTACAGTCCTTCAGAGCTGAAATGCAAATGTAAGTTTGAGGTTTATTACACTCAACTATATTTTGATTAAAACTGACCTTTTACTCTTGAATCTTGAGAATTTGTCAAGAATGAGAATTTGTCATTTATTGATTAGTAACCAGTGTATAAAGGCTGAGAAGGAAGGAAGACGTGAAGGCGAACACAAAGTTTATAACTTCAGAATAAGAAGATTCCCCACATCCTGCTTTTGACAACATTTAAACTTTAACTTTCCATTGGTTTTTAACATTTTGTGAACAGTCTGACAACTTCTTCAACAATCGTTGGCTTCATTTTCACAAGTACTTACGATGCGATGTTGTCCATTTTCCAAGTATTTCTTGTGTTTGGAGACTTTTTTCTAATGATGCATGCATGTTCGATACGTGTATTGAGATGCGCCATTGGAATTTTATCATTCTCATCATTTTAGGTGATCTTTAGTGCTCTTTTCAACTTTGTGAATGATTGCTATTAGTTCACCAAAATCTCTTGAAAATTTAGTTGGCATTTCGCCTGATGTTTGTCTTAGCCTCAGCAACATCGCAGTATCGATCGATTCTCGTAACGTTTGATTGTCATCAATACCTTGTTCATGATAGTTTGAAAATCACTTCAAATTAATCTTGTATGTGTACTACTTTGGTTTTCTGCAATGCAATATATGACATTCTTGTAAAAGAAAAGATATTATGTATGATTAAAAACTTATAAAGGCGTGTGCAAAGACTGCCCTTTCATATTTAGTTTGTGTAATATTTGTTTCTTGTTTTCTTTGTCAGACCATTTCCAGTACAACTGGAGAATCCTCATGTTATTGAGAAACACCAGATGTGGGTTGGCATTGTTACCAAAGCACCTGACAGAGCTACATTAAACTCGTCTTACGAGACAAGGTAAGGATGTTGCTTCTTGGGAAATCTCAAACGGCTTAGTTATTCAGATAATTGTGTTAGTAGAAACGTTAGTCAGTTTAAAAATTGATATGACAGAAATAGTTATCTCCTGTTCGAAATTGCCAACAATTGGGCTGCGAGTAATTAATCTTATAGCTAAGCGTATTCAACACATGTCATGGTGGGAGTATGCCTGAACCGAATTCCATTTGATTAGAGCTACTCTGCCAATTTCTCACGATGATTTGCATATCTGGGTGTAGAATCATCACCATCTTCATCATAGACCTTGACGACTGGGAGAGACTCACCTAAGTCGTAATCATCACGTGGTGACTGCGAGTAGCCGGGCAGTCATACATCATCATAGATCGAGGTGACTGGCAGGGGTTCAGTCATGCACACCTTAGTCATTAACAGTGATCATGGTGACTGGCAGGGGCTCTGTCATGCACACCTTAGTCATTAACAATGATCATGGTGACTGGCAGGGGTTCAGTCATACACACCTTGGTCATTAACAATGATCATGGTGACTGGCAGGGGCTCTGGCATGCACACCTTAGTCATTAACAATGATCATGGTGACTGGCAGAGGCTCTGTCATGCACACACTGTCATATACATCCCAGTCATCACCATCATCATCGTGGTAACTGAGTGAGGCTCTGTCACACTCTAGACGTGTCTCCATAGCTGCCTGACATACATTAGTCCCCTCAGCTCGTATTGGGTTGCACCCGTTAGATGTAAAATGTTTTAATGTAGGATAGCTTCTTGGAGTTAGGGTTTGGTTCCCAGAGTGTCAGATCTAAGATTGGCTGTTGCCCTTGGAATACTGGAGGAGATACGTTCATACACTATATTAGGTTGTTTGTGATTGGTAAAGGAACACTTCCAAAATGTAGGTAACTAAATTAATAACTCAATTTCACCCCCAGATTTACGCCAGAGTACATGACCGGCTTGGGCAATTCAATTGGTAAGTGAATCAATCGGAGGTTTACTATGGAGTGAAATCCTTTATTTAATGAGGGTAAACCCTTCAGTTGTAAGAAAAACAACTGCTATCAATGGGTGCCCTCCGCTATGCTCCCTGTAACCTTACACTTGTGCTGATTGACTTTGATATAGTAGTGAAAACAGCAGTTCAATTAAAAAATAAGATAAAAATTTAGAAAACGAATTTCTCTTAAAAGTATCCTTTTTTTTCAATGGATAGGTTGTTCCAGTCTTTACTAGCGTGGTAGTTCGATCGTTGTTTGCCCCAGTTACGTATAACTTTGTTACGGGTCTTACAGCTATGAATCTCACTACGCCTAACAGTATCTAGAGAATGTTCTGTGAGATCATTAGCGCACTTATAGATATAAATGCAACGACGATAAGCCCTGCGACGTTGGTGAATTGCGTTGTAACACAGCTGTCTTTTTATTTGTTGGTTTATTTCATTTCACTAGTTTATTGTAGCGTGTGTATAAAGACTTATAATAATGAGTTTTTAATCTATTGCAGCTAATTTTGCACGAATTGTGCCGAATGGCATGCTGGTCTTCTTCCCTTCGTATCCCGTGATGAACAAGTGTCTGGAGCACTGGCAGGTGATTACACTGTTATTCGTTTTCATTTCGCTTTTAGATTACATACATTACAATGTTTGTTGAACTGTTCTTCAGTCTTTGTGCATCTCACTTTTTCGTCCAAAAGGGATCTGGGATCTGGAACCGTATTGCCCAACACAAGCCATTGTTTGCAGAGCCAAAAGGGAAAGGAGATTTCGTGCAGGTACGCGAAATTCAAGTAGTTATTTGAGTGCGGAAGAATGCGAACTATCTCATTTGCTCGTTGCTATCGTTAGTTTTAGGGACCTCTGGTTTCGTGCTCTTTTATATATATTTTTATTTTTAACAATATGAGAATTGCATTCCTTTCGTAGTTTTATTTAAAAATTTTAAAAAGACACATGCTACCACAAAATTACAGTTATCTTTGTTCACGCGCAGACAATGGAACAGTTTTATGAGAAGATTAACGACCCTCTCCACAATAGTGCTGTGTTTTTTGCTGTTTGCCGTGGAAAGGTGAGACACCTTTATTTTTATTACAATATATGTCACTCCTTTGTTATCATCATCATCGTTGCTTTTCGAAAGCAATTGCCGCATAGGGCACTAACAAAGTTCCTCCATTCTGCTCTCTTTCTCACCTCTTGTATAACTCCCCGCTCCCCCCTCCCCACAGCTCCTCCAACCAAACTAGTTCCTTGTCCATCATCCTTCTCTATGTATTGTTTGGTCTCCCCTTCTGTCTTCTTCTTGGCGGTGTCCATGACCTCTATTCTGGTGCTATCATTGCTATCTTTCCCTAAAACATGCCCAATCCACTGCCATTTCTGCGTCTGATAATTCCGTTGCTGCGGACGTTTCAGTTACTCTGTGGAGACCAACATTCGATATGTTTGCCAAAATATCTTCAATATTCTGTGTTACTCCTATGTTATGCAAGATAGGAATTTGTGAAATGCTTTTTATTCGTAAATGTTACTGTGCCCAGGTCAGCACACGAAAACAGACAGTCTAGCACTTGAAACACTTTCAAGACTTAAACAACAGCAAGCGAAATGTTGCGGGTAACCATGCAAATCTCTAGAATGTCTTACCTTGATAAGTCGTGAATCCAAAGTGCCTCAGATTATCACAAGAGCATTCATGGCAGAGTTCCACGTGCAACTACTGATCATACATACTGTAAACTCAAAATCATCGCCAACAGCTTATTGATAAATCTCAAGCTCGACAAATCTTGTTGAACTCGTTTTTCTGAATAGAATGCTCAAGCAAACGCACAGCAAAAGCCCGGTTAACTTGATGAAGAATAGTTTCACTGCTTGCAAGTAATGGGTCACATAAACAAGGATTGTTTATCTGTTGTAAACAGCAACGCTTTTTAAACTTTTCCAGAAATTGTTTATCGTTAACAATTTTCCAGATTTGTTTAATCATTTTGCAAAGACACCTTAGCTTTTTCTGAGTACTTTGCAGTGACCTTGTGAAAGCTTTTACGGGATGTCAAGAGGCTTTACAGACGTTACTGAGAACAGTCCTATTCTTTGAGCAGCAAAATCCAAGCTAAAACGGGAAAGATCTTTCAAACTTTTCAAAACACACACAAAGAATATTTAATGAACAATTCCAAGACTTTCAAATGTTTCCAGAGATCTCAGAACTAAAACTAAATATTTACGCAGTTTTTCTCGAGTCATGGGATCACTGACTACTTAATATGACTTTCTGTACACCGGTAGCGTGTGTTCTGTCTGAAAAATGTGGAAAACAAGAGACAGATAAAGTGAATGTAGCTTTCATTTTAGAATATTTCACTACACGAGCAATATTACCTCATACATTGCAGGTTAGTGAAGGCCTGGACTTCGCCGACAATAATGGAAGGGCTGTTGTTATCACCGGGCTTCCATTTCCACCCAGAATGGATCCAAGGGTGAGTGTTTCTATTATAATTCGATGTGTTTGTTGTAAAGCCTAAATCCTATTGCTAAGATATGTGTTTGCTTGCTTTGTTTAATTCCTTGTGCCGTAGCTCCAGTTTGCCACAGGACAGCATTTGTTCTGTGTAACTGAACAACATTTTCTTCTTTTCCAGGTAAAACTTAAAATGGATTTCCTAGATGGCGTAATAAAAAGCAGAGAATTCAAAGTAAACACGAGTTTCTACAATATTTTATCCTTTATAAATCGATATTTCTAGAAGTGATTGGTAACATAAAACAAATTCATCACATTAATTGTTGTGCTGTTTTGAATCAGGGCATCACGGGAAGAGAATGGTATAAACAACAAGCTTCACGGGCTGTCAATCAAGCGATTGGTCGCGTCATACGACACAAACAGGATTATGGTGCCATTGTGTTGTGTGACGAAAGGTTCACATACTCTGACGCCATTCGCCAGCTTCCCTCCTGGGTTCGACCCTATGTGAAGATATACAAGGAGTTCGGCCAGGCTCAGAGGGATATGATCCGGTTTTTTCGTGCTGCAGAAAAACTGGTATGATTTCACCAGAATTGCTTCCATTCACAATCAGTAAACATTAGAAGTTTTGTAGGTTGTTATTTTCTACTAATTGTACCGTGGCACAACTCTTAGAAGGGAATCACTCCGGGGAGAGACTCTGCTGACATGCCCTCTATATGGCTGCCTGAAGATTTTCATTTGAAATCCATATTGTTTTGCCCCAGATTGTTGAAGATTTTATTGTTGCTTGTTTGTTAAGTAAAGTTAATGTTGTTACAGTTCTCCAGGATTGTCAAACGTAGAAGGAAATATTCTACTTAGGAAATAAGTTGTTGGCTTTGGTTTTGTTTTGTTCAAGGTTGACAAATCAGCGATGAAAGTGAAAATCCCTCGACGTGTGGCTGCAAATTCCAGTCAACCAACTGGTACAGGACTTGAGAATCAAGAATCGTCTGCGTATCCTGCTTCAGGTTTTACGAAGCAACAGTCTGTGAGACTTTCTCATCAAGCCAAGAATCATGCGGGAAGTGGGTCAAATTACAATACGTCATCAGTACAAAGAGCTAGTGAAGGTTAGTGCTTGTCCTTACATTTTGTTTTCAAGACTGGCATCAACCTTGGTTTTTTCGTGCCAGAGAAATGATGTTTGTGTGTTTGGGTGGAATATATTAAGGAAAGGTCTTTAAACAAACGTGAATTCTGTGTGTACGTAGCAGAATTACTAACTTATTACAAATATAATTCTTGAGAGATCTTCAGCTTACCTTCCGTCTTCGTATATGGGATCTTTAAATCACTATTGCTACCCTTGTTACTTAATTTACTATATTTGGTTTGCAGCTCCTGTTTCATTTTCAAGACTCCAACTGCAGTATGAAAATACCAATCTGATGATGTCCGGCTCCAGTTCTCAACCGCTGTCCAACTTACTGGACTCGTTGTCAAAGACTGAGGTAAGTGCTGACTGAAAATGATTGTTTGTTGAATGCTAGGAATATGTAACTAACATGGCAGTGCAAAACAGTTCCAAAATGACCGCCACTTCCAAATGCACTCATTCTACCGTGAATGCAAGAGTGCGAGAGAAGGATGGCGATGACCAGACACCCAATGTGTCCATTCATACTCCAGGGAAGATGTACACAACATGAACGAGAGTGATACAGAGTCTCCAAAAGAGAAACAACTGGAGGGCAGTGATCCGGATTTGTCAAGATGGTTTCGGCTAGAGCAAACCAAGTGGAGAAGAGTGATCTGGGTTTGTCAAGATGGGTCGGGTGGAGAGGAGCAAATGGAGGGCAGTGATCTGGATTTGTCAAGATGATGTTGGCTGGATAGGAGCAAGTGTAGGGCACTGATATGGATTTGTCAAGATGGTGCCGGCTGGAGAGGAGCAAATGGAGGGCAGTGATATGGATTTGTCAAGATGGTGCCGGCTGGAGAGGAGCAAGTGTAGGGCAGTGATCTGGATTTGTCAAGATGATGTTGGCTTGAGAGGAGCAAGTGGAGGGCAGTGATCTGGATTTGTCAAGATGATGTTGGCTGAGGCCACCCTCGCATTGCAGCATGTTTGAAATAGAACTCAATACATTGAAAACCCATCAGCTTTGAATGCGTTTATCCGCAATATCAAAAGAAAGTAACTCACTTTGTTGAATTTACGTTCCAGCTTTCTTATCAAACGAGCAAACATCAGCCCACAAAGATAAACTCCTTCTGGCATTTTAGCTTTTGAACATGCAAGGTTTGATTGGCTAGCTCACAGCACATGACCCAGTTTAGTAACTAGTGTTTTACTGACTATTAACTTGGCTGCTCATAACTTTTTTTCAATAGCTTTCCATACCTCCAGTGTTTCAGCAGAAGCAGAGCCAGCATTCCAATGAAAAATGTGTCTTCTGATATGATTTGCTTTTCTTGCAGACTGCCCAAAGTAGCAGCAGACAAGACAGTTCACCTGAAACAGAGAATAAGTGTACCTCATTATCCGCTTCAATCATGAACACCAAAAATCTGAACATACAGTCTCGGCCAAAGAAGGTCTTTAAGGTACAATAATTAATAAGGGCTTACTGACGTTTGGCTACATGTAGACATTGTTAGTTCCCCCAATAAGTTTACACGATGATTATTCTTCTCGTTTGCAGTTTTTCCAAATTGGGTCTAATTGCAGCTATAGTAAACGTTAGCTTGAGCTGTGCTTCCTAAAACTTGGGTTTTAACTTTTAGTGCTAAGATTTTCTTACAACCAGCAAAATTTTGCGTGTTTTTCTTTACTCCGATATTGATAAATAGTTTACATTCTCGTATATAAAGATAAATATCTAAGAATGACAAAACGCTCGTGTAAACGGGGAAACTAAATATATGTTATATATATAGTTAATAGGCGAGGATTACCACTCGGTAAAGAGAGTGCTCGATGAGTGGGCACAGAGCATAATACTATACTCTGTGTTAACGTTCTGTGATGTCATTAAAACGTAATCAGTTGCACCTTACAAAGCTTGGTTTGTACCTCTA
>JANSTR010145598.1:0-11470 GCA_025434805.1 Antipathozoanthus remengesaui | reverse complement strand
TCCTCTGTTACTACTCCTATAGGTGTCATACTGACAGTCTTCCTCTGTTACTACTCCTATAGGTGTCATACTGACAGTCTTCCTCTGTTACTACTCCTATAGGTGTCATACTGACAGCCTGCCTCTCTTACTACTCCTATAGGTGTCATACTGGCAGCCTCCCTCTCTTACTACTCCTATAGGTGTCATACTGACAGCCTCCCTCTGTTACTACTCCTATAGGTGTCGTACTGACAGCCTTCCTCTGTTACTACTCCTATAGGTGTCATATTGACAGCCTCCCTCTCTTACTACTCCTATAGGTGTCATACTGGCAGCCTCCCTCTGTTACTACTCCTATAGGTGTCGTACTGACAGTCTTCCTCTGTTACTACTCCTATAGGTGTCGTACTGACAGCCTCCCTCTGTTACTACTCCTATAGGTGTCATACTGACACCCTCCCTCTGTTACTACTCCTATAGGTGTCGTACTGACAGCCTCCCTCTCTTACTACTCCTCTAGGTGTCATACTGACAGCTTCCCTCTGTTTCTACTCCTATAGGTGTCATACTGACAGCCTTCCTTTGTTGCTACTCCTATAGGTGTCATACTGACAGCCTCCCTCTCTTACTACACCTCTAGGTGTCATACTGACAGCCTTCCTCTGTTACTACTCCTATAGGTGTCATACTGACAGCCTCCCTTTGTTGCTACTCCTATAGGTGTCATACTGACAGCCTTCCTCTGTTACTACTCCTATAGGTGTCATACTGACAGCCTCCCTCTCTTACTACTCCTCTAGGTGTCATACTGACAGCCTCCCTCTGTTTCTACTCCTATAGGTGTCACAGCCTCCCTCTGTTACTACTCCTATAGGTGTCATACTGACAGCCTGCCTCTGTTACTACTCCTGTAGGTGTCATACTGTACTGACAGCCTCCCTCTCTTACTACTCCTATAGGTGTCATACTAACAGCCTCCCGCTGTTACTACTCCTATAGGTGTCATACTGGCAACCTCCCTCTGTTACTACTCCTATAGGTGTCATACTGACAGCCTCCCTCTGTTACTACTCCTATAGGTGTCATACTGACAGCCTTCCTCTGTTACTACTCCTATAGGTGTCGTACTGACAGCCTTCCTCTGTTACTACTCCTATAGGTGTCGTACTGACACCCTCCCTCTGTTACTACTCCTATAGGTGTTGTACTGACAGCCTTCCTCTGTTACTACTCCTATACATGTAGGTGTCATTCTGTCCTAACAGCCTCCCTCTGTGTACTAAGTACTCTGTTTTACACAGTACTTAGGTGCCATACTGACAGCCTTCCTCCATTACTGCTCCATTTTATAAGTGTCATGTATAGTAGTTGAACTGACAGCTTACTATGATCAAATCTCGGTTAGCACCTGTAGTTTTTGGTTTTTTTCTTCAATCTGCCTGAAAATTAAATTACATAAATTTAGCTTAAGTTAATAAGCACTGTTAAAAACATTAAAACTTGGATTTTATATTTCCATAGAAAATGGTAGGCACGTCTGTAAGGAACAGGGTTTTACTGTATTCTCCACCTCCTCTGCCATTAATTGTATTTAATTTTGATTTGTCCACTTCATTTATATTTGTGGTAGAAGTAACCATGATAAAGTGTGCAGAGATTTAAAGTAACAAAATTCAGCATAGCAGTATTTTTAATTCCGGTACATTCTTGATACTGATCTTTTGCTTCTTCATTGTCGTCCTCAGTAAAGAGACACGCAATTACTGTACAGAGAAAAGAAACTTTGGAACAGAGCGCTAGTCTTGTGATTTATATTGTATATAGCGTATATTTGTAAAAGACCATAAATTTATCATGTACTAATGATGTTTCTGTTTATTTTAGGTGAGACTAAAAACCCTGTTGAAGAGAACGTGGTGGACTTTTCGCATCTTGTGGAGGACGGTTCCCTGGCAATAGACAAGCAGAACAATGCTGATTATGAAGATGAAGATCAGAAGCAAGCTCAGCCTGTCAAGCCGCCACCAATAGACTTCAATAATAATGGTAATTACTATACAGTAAAACAAATGAAGTTTTCAAGTTTTGACGCAGTAAATTTGATTTTGCTCCATTGTATAAAGCAATTACTGTGTATTATTTTACTAAAAATGCAGTGGATGCCATTTTAGTGGCAATTGCAATTGCTGCCCCTCTCCTGCTCAGTACAGTGTGACTTCTCAAATCAGTGCTATTCGACCATGTAGTACATTAAACATATTTTTGGGTGCTGATAAGTCTCTATTAGATGACTTTTAGAGACTAATTAATGTTAGTCACATTAATTCTATATACTACCAGAAATGTATTGACTAATCATAATTACACTGTATCTAAAGTACATGTACAAAGTCAATCGCTTCGTTAGAGTTCTTATACATGTACAGTACTGTATATTTCGTTTTATTTTCATGTGCTCTTTTTTTCAGCAAGAAAAGTGCTCTTTCTTTCCATCTCATTTCCAACAATCTTTGCATTTTAAATATCCCTATTTCCTGCTATTCCCTCAAGTTCCAAGACATTACAGCACACAGCAACATTTTGTAGTGGCGGGTTCCAAGCCAACAGTATTAGCCCACACCAATGCGATACAGTCAAGTAACAAACAGTACGTGAGCCAGAACCACAATGAACTGGGTCTGTCAACTCTCATAACTCCTAATCTACCCATAATAATTAGCAATTAACACAAAGAACCATACATAATTGAACTCTTGCCCATATAAGGAATGTCTTTCTTTTTTCGTTCTCATTAATTTTCATTAGCATTCATTATGTATTACGAGAAATCCATTTCCTCACACAGTATTTGGCAAAACATCTAATACTCCTTGTGTTTCCACTTCCCTGATACATAAGTTAAGGAATAAGAATTAAAGTTTAGACATTGCATTCATTACTGTGTACAAACAAGCACCCTGGGATGAAGAGTTTAGTAACCAGCTAATGCCTGGCCTCCAATCAGGAAAAAGAGACCATCTTCCACTGGAAGAAGAGGAGCTTTTGATAAAACCGCCACCTCCTTTACCACAGTTCCAGTCTGGAGACTACATCTCTAATGCTCGGGTGGAAATTCAGAAGCTTATGTCATCAAAGACAGAGGGTGAGAGGGCTGAAAGAGATCACAGGTTCTGATCTGTTTTCTGCTCTTACCAGCTGATGAATACTAATGTGCCCGGGGTGCTTCTTTAATAGTTCATTAATGTTTGTTTTTCCAATACAATCATGCCAAAGTCACATGCATTTCAGCTAACAAGTTAACAAACTAACAAAATTAAAAATATGTAACGATTTGCTGCAGTGTGTCAAATCTTGCAATCCGGCCAGGTACTGTATTGTATAAGTTAATTTGTTAGACATATATACTCCACTGAAATGAATCATACAGTTTTAATAGTGGACAATCAGTTGTCTGAGATACATATTTTACATAACAGTTGTATTTTATGAAATTCTAGTTTGTACTGGTACAGTTTTTAAACAGAAAATCCCAATAATTACTTGCCACATTTTCCTTTGTACCAGAATCTGTGCCACTCTATAGCTCCACTAAAAATCACTTCATGTGAGGTGGACACTTTTTAAGATTAATGATACAGTATTACTGATTTTCATTATTATTATTATCATTATTAATATTAATATTATTATAATTATAACTGGTTCAGTCTACTTCTGTAACTTGCAAAATTATGCCCATCCGGTTTACCTGTACCACACTAAGGCGTTCTTGTCCATTTGTACTATTAGGTTGACGGCCTATCAAATGTGAATATCAATATACAGTACTCACCATTACATTGCAATCGTTATATTTTTTTTATGAGAGAACTTTCATGCAATCAATATTAGCATAATTGCTGTATGGACTCCTATGCAGTATCTGCTCTAGGAATTGTGTTATTTTTATTTCAAAAGATATTCCTACTCAAGGGAGATCCGTGACTTGTTAGAGCTGAAAACAAATCAGTAACCTGTTGCGTGTGTTGTGAAATAGGTAGTGGAAGAATAGATGTACTGTAGAAGCACATTTAAAAGCCGACAGTCATGTGTTTGTTTGTCTGTTGTAAGAGTCAATGTCCAAGTAAATATTGAGATTCGTGAGTATGTCGTCAAATTTCGGATTTCTTCATAATTTATTTTGCCAAATACAGTATTAAACAAAGCAATTTTAGCAAAATAAAAGCAATTTTAGTTTGTGAGTTTTATATTAGATTTTGCTAAAAGTGTGAATGTTTGATCAAAAAAGCTTGGCAAGATCAAGAATATAAATGGTCACACGTATTTTATGTGCACGTTTGTACATACGCTTCTGAACCTTTCATTGTATTTTTCGAAAATCATTTACCATAGGAGTTATTTATAGGCAAAGTATGAAATCCGAAATTTAAAGAAATGTCTGACATTGACTCATAAGATCTGTACCAGCAGAACATTCATGCAGTGACTTTAACTATATTCTCCTTCTTTGAGCATCTCTTCCTGGATTTTAAAGCTGAAGACAGAAGTAGCTTTAGCTGTACAATATATCTTTAGTGAAACTTAGCACACAGATTTCAATACTCATAAGTTAACTGTGTCGCTGTATTTCCAACATCACCATGCTTCAATATGATGCACATGTATGGTCTTTTTCCCAGCATAAATCAAAAGATGAAATGTGTTGTATGTATATATGACTTCTGCAAAATTGTTGTTCAGACCATCCCAGCCAGTGGAGCCGAAGGATGATGATGATGAATCTGTTGACTTGACACAAATGTGAATCTTTTGGTCTGACACAAGTATGAACCTATTGATCTGACTCAAGTATGAATCTCTTGATTTGACACAAGTAAAGCTATGAATCTTGCTTTTTTAGGGGCGAGAGTGGAAACAAGCCGAGAAACATCAGTGGATAGTCAAACAGAAAATTCAATCAAAAGCAAGAAAGAAGAGGATAGTGATATTGAGGATGCGATCAAGGACGGCATTTCCAGTGAGGAACTGAAAGATTTTCAAAAAGCTCGTGATGAAGACCAGGCAAGTAAGCTTGAAGAAGCTTTAAAAAATGCTCAGGGACTTATGGAGGCCATGAATGGGCCTTCTCTAGAAGAAGAACTGGAGCGCTTGAGTAAACTTAGAGAGGAAGAAGTTAGAGTGCGAAAACTGAGAGAGATTGAGGAAAGGATGAAGCCAGCCTCTGAACAAAATTTTAGTCCTACGGACGAAGAGGTTAGTCTACAAAGACAAATAGAAGTTATTAATGCAAAGATAAAGAAAAAACAAGAAAATGAGCCGGAGTCTCTTGAACCAGCAAAGAAAGAAAGTAAACCGGGGTCTATGTCTAAAGGGACTGCTGAAGGGGATAAAGCTCGACAGGGTTCTGAAAGGGACAAGAGAATTGTGAGTGAAGTTGAAAAGAGATTGGAAGAGGCAGAGGAAAAGAGAATTGCGGAGGAGGCTCAAAGAAAAAAACAAGATGCTGAAATACTGAGGAAGAAACAAGAGGAAGAAACAAAACAAAAAGAAGCTGAAGAGGAACAACAGCGGAGAGTGGCGGAGGAGGAACAGAGACGAAAAATAGCAGACGATAAGTGGAGGAAAGCAGAAGAAGAGCGAAGAAAAGCGGAAGAAGAACAGAAACGGATAAGGAAGGAGGAAGAGGAACGGAGGAAGGCAGAAGAAGAACAGAAAAAGAGAAGAGAAGAAGAGGAACGGAGAAAGGTAGAAGAACAGAAACGTAGAAGAGAGGAGGAAGAGGAACGGAATAGGAAAGAAGAAGAACGAAAACGCCAAGAGGAGGAGGAGAGGTTAAAACAAGAAGATATAAAGAAGAGAAAGGCCGATGAAGAACGGAAAAAGCTTGAAGAACAGGAAAAGGCCGAAAAGGAAAGAATTAAGATGGAAGCATTACGGAAATTGCAGCTAGAAAAGTTCAAAAGAGAAGAGGAACAAAGACGAAAAAAATTAGAAGAACTTCGAAGACATCAAGAACTCTTAAAAAGAAAACATATGGAAGAACGCATCGCTAAGGAAAAGGCAGAGGCAGAACGAAAGAGAAGAATTGATGAGGCAGTGGCAAAGAGACTTAAATCAGTGGAGGAAGAAAAAGCAAGAAGGCAAAAGGAAGTTGAGGACCGAAGAAGAAGGGAAGAGATGGAGAGAATAGAAAGAGAAAAGGAAGAGCAGGAAATAGAAAGGAAGTTCCAGGAAAAGTTAGAGTCAATGGCGTCATCACGCTCTCGTGAAGAGGAAATTCGTAAGCAGGCTGTTAATACCAAGGGAGATGGACAACACACTGAGGTTCCTGGCCAACCAGGCAGACCGAGGAAGCCTGGATCTGCTAGAAGTGTCAATTCCATGAATGTAAATGGATCTCCTCACAAACTACCACAAAATGGAAAGAAGAGGAAAAAAACGCGGAAATCGTTTCCTCCGCTGACTGAGTACAGTAAGTTAAATAATTTCATATCGTACACAGGGTTTGTTAAACTAGTACAGAGGAGATGAGACTATTGATCACTTTCTTCATATTGTACACAGGGTTTGTTAAACTAGGAAAGAAACATTGCATATGAGTTTTACATCGAACCGTCGGTTCGACCTCACCTACTGAATGTTGTCATTTTTGATATAGTGTATTTCGCTGGGACCTGGAGTCGATGCATAGTTTTCAACATGATGTTGCTTGGACCCACAGCGAATTCAATTTCTTTAGCAGTCGGCTTATGCTGATAAGTTACGTTGGAGCATTTATAATTTTCATGTTGGACTAATTAGTTTCGAAATTTTATTAAATGCTTTCGTCACTGTGTAACAACTCTGACCATTCTGCCTCGCAGCAACATAAGACACTGATAAGCATTTGTTCAACTCGGCTATGCTTTGTTCTTCATTGTCACTGTAAATTTTACTTTGGCTCAAAAAACACTCGGCAATTTAAAATATAAAACTAGTGTCAAAAGTCTACTGTATATTTATGGCTTCAAACTCGTGTTGCTCTTGTTGTCTATCTCGCTCACAAAAATACACGAAGTAATTATCTTTATTACTCAATTTGAACAACATTGCTTTCATTTTTGAAAATGTCACACTTTTTTTTCTGGAACGGGTTTAGGGGCATCTTCGGTTTCGGCCACAACCAAGTTGGGCACACGTGACCCTCCTCCCGACAACTCTCAATGACGAAGAAGACGGGGGAGGTATGTCTTCTTCGTCCAATTAATCTAATTCATCCTCATCGTCAGCCTGGCTGCGACTGTTCCGATGTTGTTCTCGTTCTTGCTCAGGGACAGCATCGATTTGGAGGTAGCATTGTCAATGGGACGGAAAGTCCATCACCCGACAGGAAGGGCACGTAGCATACCCACATTGATGATCTCGAACCTCTATTCTTCCTAGCAACAACTTGAAGCAAAGAGGGACACTTGCACCGACTGTTACAGACCGAGGCTTGGGTTTTCCGTCGAACGTGAGGCCCAGACGGTTATCCAAACAGGTCTGCCCGTAAAACACAAACGACACAGCGGTCAGAACAAGGTAGGCGAACGGTAGCGGGCATATACATCATTATATTAGGGTACCCGTCCTGCAGGTACCCTCCGCAATGTTGGGGACTATTGGTGCACGCAAATTAGCTTGCGTTGTTATAGGGCTTGTAACAACAGCCGCAAGAGTACGGTTTACCAAAGAATGCAGGCTGGCACGTCTTTGTGCGTCCACCCGATCAGGGTGGGTTCACACCCGCAGGTGAAACAGGCATAGGTTCGATTGGCGTCCACAACCACCAAGGTGTAGTAGGGCAGTGCAACGGCAAATTGCTCTAACTCGTCTTTACTACAAGAACCAGGCCTGACACCCGAGGCTTCGTACATTTCGAGGGCAATTTAACAATGGAATTGGTAAGCCTGTACAAAAGATCGGCTTGGGATGGGTCTACTTTGGGTATAGTCACCACAGGGCATGGGCGCAGCACAGATTGTCTTCCGTCTGGAGAATAGGAATGACGGATCGTTTCATCACTTTCAGTCGAGTGGACGATCGGTGGCCTGTAAAGTATTTTCGAATTTTGCCGGCCTCTAGTTTCCGTAAAAGCCACCACCAACGTGGACGAACGACAGATGGAATGTGCCGTCCATCCGGAATTCTCGTTGGAGTTGAGCATGCGGCCGAGGTTTTCCAGCAAGCGAGCCACACTCCCGTCATCTTGTCGCCATTCCCTGGCCATCAAGTACCAGTCACCGGCGTGTTATAGACGAACCGAGATGAAAATGAACCAGGTCCTGGTCGGCAATGTTCTCGTTTTGTAACAGTTGACCAACAACAACAACAACAACAACAACAATTTTTATTTGCACCGTTTTGTACAAAAAAAATTAGTATATTGAGTTAAACATATATATAGTGACTGGGCACCCGAAATAACTATGGGAGCTAATCTAGTCGGGTGCCCACTTTACAAAGTATTAATATGAAAAATAAATCAGAGATAAATGGAGGGAAAAATACAATAATACGGACAATCTAAATAAACTAGTACACTTACATACACACACACAAGACATAACTATAATAAAGTGAAATTAGGCTGAAATATATTTTTTGAGAAGTTGAGCTTTGAGTTCACGTTTGAAACAACGAAAACTCAAAGATTTTAGAGGCTCTTCAATTTCATTCCAGACTTTTGGACCAAAGAATCTAATATTGAACTTTCCATAATTGGTTCTAATTATCGGAAAAGTAAAAGTAGATTTAGATGCTAAACGGGTATTATATTTGTGCCTTGTGTTAATTGGAGTAAAAAAATTGTTAAAGACATTCGGGAGGTTGGATTTGGAGAAATGGTACATGAAACATGCTAGAGAACGTTCAGAACTTAGTTTCAAAATTGCATGCATTCTCACGTGAGCAGCTGTTATGTGTCATCATACATGAAGTCCAAAACAAGTCCCTCCATATTTTAAAATTAGTAAGAAAAAATTGATTTTTGATACCACCCCTAACCCATTAAAATCACTTTTTATACATTTTCTAGAGTGTCATACCCTTTAATATTAATCTGGACTGCTTTTCACGCCCCCTCATCTTTGATGGTTTGTAATACTCCTAAACGATTACTTCTACAGTACTCGTACTTGGTGACTTTTCTCAAATCTATCTGGAAACAATTTGGTGTTGTTATTTCTTAGTTGTTAATTACCTCTGTTGCCATGGTAACCGAATTCTGGAGCACTGTTTCGTCCATTTTTGACCGAATGCAGTTTTTTTTGCATTTTTTTCTGCGCATTTTGTTTCAATATTGTATAAATGGTTTCCTAAAGTTAATTAATGAACTTGTTTAGCAAATTTGGAAATTTATTTTTAAAAAATAACTTTTGCAGCAATCTGAACATATCGAAAATCGAGAGGCGAGATGGCGGCCATGGAAATCCAAGATGGCAACTTTGTGACGTCATGTAACGTCAGAACTGACGTATTAAAGTAGTAAAGGACTTATCTGGTGATGCTTAATTAACGGTGTAAGTTTCATATCCATATCATGTATAATAAAAACGCCCTCTTCCAGTCTCAGGACAACGAAAAAAGCCCAGTCTGAATAGGGTTAAGGGGTATGATACTCTAGAAAATGTATTAAAAAGAGGTTTTGATGGGTTAGGGGTGGTACTAAAATATCAATTTTTTCTTAATAGCTAAATAGTGAGGGACTGATTTTAGACTTCATGTATGATGACACATAACAGTTGCTCACGTGACAATGCATGCCATTTTTAAACTAATTTCCTGAACGGCGGATCAAATTACAGAACCGCCAAAAATTGGTTTGGGCGATTTGCAGGTGCCTGAGCTCATGCTGAAGGGCTAAGAAGGCTTAATCCTTGCCAGTATCGAAGAACTGTTTACTGGCACTGTAAATTTGGCAAAAATGTTGGCTTGCTCACTTCGAGTGGTTGACAGTTGCTAGTTTATGGAAAGGGGACTTTTCGCAAATTGCCTCAGTCCCAACCGGCTGTATTCTGCATTTCCCTAAGTTTGATTAAAAGATCGGGACAACTCTTGGTGCAGAATAACAGCTCGGTTGGAGACTTATATAAAAAACATAAAAATTGCGGAGAGGGACTTTCCCTCGCAAAATTATTCCAAATTTCCCATGATGCAATAGGGCAGATTAACGGTTGATGGTCGAGTAACTGCAAGTGGCAGTTAATAATCGAGCTGTTTCTGCCTGGATTCTTCGGATTTGTCCAAACAATCTGTATATTACGGAAGTAGAAGAGTCGTTTGTAATGTTTTCTGTGTTGGTAAAATGTTAGAAACAAAAGAGAGCTTGTTTATCAGGTAAGATTTGTACTTTATTCTTGTTCATTTTCTTGAGCTGAGTCAGTATTTTATGAAATTTTACTCCCATTATTCTTATGAAGAGTCAGACTTTCAGTTATTTCATAATTTTCTTTTATTTTGGGCTATGTCACAGACTCTTCTGCACTGATATTTCAAAGAAAGAGGTAAAAAATTGCCTCAGGCATTTTTTCTAGTAGCCCTATAGTGATATCTGGGTTGTGTTTATTGTGATATTGTGTAACACTGAACAACAGTGTAACTGTGTGCTTTTACAGCAACCAAATATTTAATGCATCAAAGTTATGAACAGGATACATTTTATGCAATAAACCTAAAATAGAGTGATTATCTTGCTTTGCTTTTATGTACCGGGCAAAATAGTTTCTGCCTGTGGGACCAAAAACTACCATTTTTTGGCCAATTTCAAGTTTGGAGATTTTTTTCCAAACAAATAATCAAAATAGATTCACAATTCTGAGGTTTATTGCATAGATGTACTTACACTTAATCTACAAAAATAATTTCAAGTAAGGTTTACTTTAATTTTTTGCTCAATTACTGCTAGAATGGAGCTACTTTTTCTGTAACTATTTAAGGGCTGCTTTCAAAGGCTCAAATGAAAGAAGAAGGTGGTTTAGGGTATCATATTCCCTTAATCTCACTTCAATATGACAAATTGACCTTTGTCGATATCGCACGTTTGTACATATATTGGTAAACAAACCAAACAGTTTTGACAGTATCTCCCGTTTTTACATTGTTAGAAATCTTACTGTAAAACATATATAAGCATAAACCTCTCAAGTGTTTCTGGTCTTTTTGTTCAAAGTCCTTATAACTCGAAACCCCGATAACTCGAAGTAATTTCAGTTCGAGATGGCAGTTTAAACCTCGAGCAGTTGAATCCCGGTTCGACTTATGTGAATTCCAAAGGAAGGGATACTCCCTCTAATTTACTATAGTGGTAGGGATAGAAAACGTTTGTCGTATTTTTCTACACAGTAAAAACCCGCGAATAAGAACCTAAGTTTTTTTCAAGTTAGGCTAAGCAGATTCTTATATAAATGGTACTTAACTGTAAAGTTAGGCTACTTAGGTTCTTAAACAGGTTCTTATTTTCAAAAGAAAT
>JANSTR010145587.1:0-11471 GCA_025434805.1 Antipathozoanthus remengesaui | reverse complement strand
GGGGGGGGCGCTGTCCACAAACTAAAAATCATGTAGCCAGATACTTGTTTAATTGTACTACTACTGGAAATACCAAAACCAGCTAGTGCTGTGCATGCTAGAAACTGTAGCATTACTTGTATGTTTATATATTAAACATAAATAAAAATCCCTGAAACTGAGAAACGCAATTTGGGTGACTGCAAGACAACAGGCTGCCACTTGACCTCTCCTCACAGAATTATTATGTTGTTATGACGAAACTTCTGGAAACATTGTTTTCATTAAATCATACGAATGACACGGCTGTTTTAGTAGGTCATTCAATTCAACAACCAAAGAGTGCAAGTCAGTGCTTTCAATTCCTTTCGCTTGGGGATGTTCAATACAGCCTGAACCGAATTGATATCCTGCAGCTTCTTTATGTAGCGGAAGACACATCGTATCAAATAATTTCTGTGAGAGTACAGGAATTCAGTGAACAGTTCAGACGGGGGTCTGGCATATGGTAGCAACAGCAGGTATTTAACGAAATCTTTTCTTAGCAGAGCTTAGTGGTAACAGTCTCAATATAGTTTATTACTTTATCTTGCAGTGGAACTGTGTTTCCTTTTTAAGTTCTCCTTCATTGACGTTCGGTCATACGGATTTATGTAGACTATAGATCTAAAGGTCACATCTCGATGAACAAAAGAAGGTTTCTAGTAGCTGTTACCTATTCATAAACACGTATTTTGATGTGTACGAATTTGGTACCCCTTCTGGATCTTGAAAAAATCTCTGAACTTTGAACAGTTACGTCAGATTCTCGAGCAAAAAAATTAGCCCAATTAACAATCCTGCCAAACGGATTTAGGCATATTGAAAATCACAGGGGTTCGTTGAACCTCCCCCCTCCCTTCAACCATATATGTTTGGTCAAAAGGCTTGGCCATTTAAGG
This sequence comes from Antipathozoanthus remengesaui, assembly GCA_025434805.1. NCBI lineage: Eukaryota > Metazoa > Cnidaria > Anthozoa > Zoantharia > Parazoanthidae > Antipathozoanthus > Antipathozoanthus remengesaui. The sequence continues at coordinate 10,551 of JANSTR010145587.1, read as the reverse complement.
GTTAAACAGGCAAGCCTTTTTGGACAAACATATACAGACAGACAGGGGACGTGATGACCCCTGGCTCCCCAAGATTTTCAATATGTCTTTTCCGTTCACCTTTTTTCAACAAAGGCTGGTCACATGATGATTATGTCTGTTGCAATAGTTGCCAGATCCGATAAAGACGCCATATTTTGCAAAATATGATGACGATACTGATTGTTATTGTTGTTTCTGTCGCAATGTAGTGTAAATGACTTCGTAAGAAAATGTCAAATAAAACGAGAATCCCACATTAACTTTCACAGTTTAAAGAACTCTTTATGGGAGAGCAAATTCATTTTTCAAAATTCGTGTTTATGAATAGCGGCTACTAGTAACCATTACAGAACTTTTCAAATACCTTTAAAAATAACAAGAAACTAAGTTGTTAAATACTCCCCTCCCCTTTTCCCTTGCCTATTTGAGAGTTAATTGAGCAAAGTCAAAAACCAATTGTAAGCCGGCAGTAGAAAAGGCATGTGCTGTTTTTTCCTATCATATATACAGTCTGGCAGTGAGGAATTATCAGCGGCGAAACCCACTCAAACAAGAAACTTTGTCTACATTCTTGAGTGCCAATTATCATTTTCTTGTGTGGAGGCTGCGCAATTAAACATGTTAAAACTAAATCCTGCATCGCTCGATCATCAGAAGAGCCAGGGCCTCACATGGGAGAGACTTTCATAGCCTAGAGCTTCTGTTTCGCAAAACCCCGTAATAACGTTTTAACGAATTGGATCTTGGTTTTGGGAGATCTAGTTTTCTTTTCCTCTGCTTTATGTCTTAGTTACAGCCAAATATTGGCAAAGCTAGACATGTTGCGTAAATAGTTAAAGTTTTATTTTTAGAGTTTTACACATTAGTACATTTAGTAAGGCCCTTCGCTTGCCCTCCTTTTAAAGATTTTAAGAGGTTTCTGAATCTGGCATAATTAGCACTCAAAATTACTTCCCGCAGCTCTTTGCTCTGCAACTTCTGGAGTCCTTGTGCGCGTGAGAAATCGAGAGAGAGAGAGAGAGAGAGAGAGAGAGAGAGAGAGAGAGAGAGAGAGAGAGAGAGAGAGAGAGAGAGAGAGAGAGGTATGGTAAGGTAAGGCAAAATATCGCTTTATTAATATCATATTTTACAAATTGCTAAAGCTTTCGCAGCCAAACAGACCGGAGAAGCACTGAAATGATATATTAAGTTGGTTCTTTGTTTACTTTCCGAAGCAGGCACTGTCTCAGTTTTACACGGCTTTATAATTGTAAAAATAAAATTAAAAAACACATCATCTTTATGAAGTCGGCTGGAGTCGTCTCAAGTTGTTGCAGCCCTTCTGATCTTGATCGGACCTCGTTCCCAGGCTCTTCCGGCTTCACTCTCTTGAGAGAAAGACTCTGCCGGTTGGGTCTGGTCACGTGGCACCCAGATACTGGGTGGTAACAACTTAACTGAAGTAAAATAAAAGTGAGATGGGTGCTCAAGGTTATAGCTCTGTTCTTATTTAGTCTAACAAAAGGAAACGCGTTTTATTTTCATCAAACAAACGCATAGGTACATTTATTTTACTTTGTTACCAGGGTCTGAAGAGCCTGGGAACGAGGTTGGTGTGGGCTGAGAACGAGAGAGACTATTACTCTCTACTGCACTGCGCATGCTTCAAGAACGAACATTTGCCGAAAGACATACACACAGACGTTTCTAATTCAAAATAACTTTTTAAACACTCATCATCAAAGAAATAACATCTCAATTTAGCTATCAGTGATGTAATTTTATAAAACAAGTTATGCGCCCATGGTATATATTCTTTTGCATATTAACGAATAACGTAGTTGGCTTTGTGTTTTATTTATATATATTTTTGTAAAATTATTTCTAGAAACCTTCTGGATCGCTCTCAGATGAGGTTGCAATATGAACTAAAGATAATTTTATCAGGAAATATCCGTGGTCTGATTAAATAGTTCACCAGACCACTGATATTTTACTGACAAAATGAGTAGTTGAGTACGTACGGTAACAAAAAAATTAAACGACACTTCTTTTGCCATGACTTACATGCACAAGCAATTAAGGACAAGTACAATAAGTGACAAAACAGAAAGAATGCTCTCCCAAATTAGTCCAGAGTTTACTTTGTTTTGTCTCAGTCGTTTTTCGCCAACGGGACCAGAAGTGGATGTAATATTCCTTCGAAATTAAACCAAACAAACTTTCCCGCCAAAAGTTGTGGCGAGCTCACCAGTCAGTTGACAGAGCATTGAAATGTCTTTCGCGCGCTCCAAGCTTTCTGGCTGGCAAAAGTTGATCCAATTTTGTATACACTCATCAATTTAATCTGCGAGATTCATCCCTGCTATGCGATTCAAGGAAAATTCACTGCCCGACTCGGGTATTCCCTGTTAAATTTCACTTAGAAAATCATATTGCACTCATCGCTTCGCGATTCGTGCAATATTATTTTTCTCGTGAAATTTAACGTGGAATACCGTCGTCAGGGCAATGAATTTTCCTATAGAACTGCACTCAATCGGTTGACAGAGCACTGAAATGGCTTTAGCGCGCTCGCTTTAAATAACTTTCCAGGTTAGCAAAAGTCGATCCAAGTTTATATATATACTCATTAAATTTAACTTGCGAGTTTCATCCCTGCTATGCGATTCGTGCAATATTATTTTTCTCGTGAAATTTAACGTGGAATACAAACTTCCTGTACTGACTACTGTAGTATACCGTTCCAACAATCAATATATCTATTAAAGATACAAAATACAATGTTTTTGGTACTACAACTTTTTTTATATATTTCAAGATTTCATCGCTCGGAATCACTTACTGCATGCAAACCTTTTGCTAAGTTGATATTTTCCTTTGAAACTGAATGTTTTAAAAATCCTCAAAACAGAAAATACATTTAAAATTGTCAAAAGTTTTAAAAGAGACGAGTCCGTACGTATATAATTGTTTGTTCTTTCCAAAACTTATGATGGAAGAAAAAGTATCTTAATATACCTTATATACTTGTAGTTCATCGTTGTTTGTTTAGCACATTAATTAAACCCAAAGAAAAAAAACACCATCCAAAATCTTTATTAGATCTTAATTGTCATCGATAAAAATAATTCAGATTGGGGCTAAAGAACCCATATTGATATGTCTACAACTAAACCATGAAATTTGTATTTTATGTTTCCTGCTTTTTAGGGGAAACACAGAAAGATTTACTGTACATTCATATATGACAGACAAGTAAGTTTAGATATATAGAAGATTCTGACATAACTCTTGACATCCCAGTCAATTTCCCTGCCTTCAAACAGCAGAGGTATTTTAGAAATGCACTTGATAGCTATAAAAACAAACAGAAAATTTCAACAAGTTTTGATGAAAATTAGTAATCGCCCAGTTTCGTATTGTTTTGGTGTGAAGAGTTCGACAGGATGGTTCGTGCTTTTTGTTTCACAATCAGACACAATTAGCAAAAGAAAGAAAATCTAAGTCGTGTGTGTTTAAGCTATTTATATACACCACCATAATAAATACACTGATTGGTCCTTAGCGACAAAAGTCCACCAAAAATGACATATTATGAAAACATTGTAGAGTGGCAATAAGAAAATATTTTGCAGCATTACACGGCTAGTGAGGGAATACTGTACAGTAACAGCCCGATATGCATAATCTCGTAAACTTGGTGATACTTACAAAACTCCGAAACTCACGAGGAATTAGGGAAAACAACTGGGAAGGCAGCGTCTAGTACTTAATTCATTGCCTTGGATGACAAATTACCAAACAAGAAACAAACAGATGAAGGTATATATAAATTTCTAACAGATAATGAGATATTGCACTTAAATTTACAATCTCTTAAAGTTGTCGTTCAGTTAGGATTGTCTTTTGTCCCAGAATTCTTCAGAACTAACCTGCACCCTTTGATTTCTTGTAATGATGGTCAAATCAAAAATTACAGACACACAAAATCGTCTTTTTGGCCCAGAAAGATAACTGATTTGGGTAGCTTTTTTATCAAAATGAACTACTCAGTATTTACTACAAACGTTTTTCAGTTTAGGAAAAAAAATACACGACTCAGTATGCGTTTTGTATCTTCTCTTAGTCTCAGCCGTCTTTCGGTTGAATAACAAACTGTATAGCGATCAATATTCAATGAGGTAGGAGATTAAATTGAGGTATTAATTCATGATGCGGGGCCGAACTCACGTATTAATCTAAGAGTCCTTGTCTGTTTGTGGAGTATCAGCAGTTACACAGGTCAATAGCCGGGTTATTCGGCTGTTTTATCCAATTTACCAAACAAAAGCCGACAGAATTCAAGCCGATATTATCTATAGTTCATGTACTCGTGTAATTAGTATCTCAATAACTCCACTTCACCTGTTTCCATGGGATATCAAAATTGAGTAAATAGTCGGCTAAAAATGGCGCCAATCAAACCAGCTTGGGGCCGTTTTTTAGAAGGATTTGTAATCAATCTTGTACGCACTGGACCTTTCCTGCTTGCAGTTTTAAAAACCTCTACCAAGCTTTTACGATAGTGAAAAAAGAGGAAAGCTACCTGTGAATCAGAATACTAGATACTAGAATACAGTATATAAATACAAATTTGTGGACTAGATTTAAAGCTGAAGTGCTAGTAAGCGAAACATGCATGAGATTCTGCCGGAGCTCATAAAACTTGAATTGTTAGAAAGATAAACTGAGTTTCAAGACGGAAACCCATTTCACCTTGACTTAAATAAATTGTGTGTTCAAGATATGCAGACCATAAATTTCGAATTTTCTCAGTTCTAGTGAACATAGAATCATCCAGTGCGTGTACCGACTGTATACGGCCATTCGATCTGAAGAAACCGGCGTATAGGTAAACTATAAACCTATTCACAATCATAAGGTGTGTAAAAGTGATTGTATAAAAATAGCATAATAAAATTCCGCAGCCCGCCCATATATTCCATAATACATTTAATGTTAAACATATTTTCAGCCAATAAAAAATGTTAAACTGTGTCTAGGTGTCCTAGGGCAGATTCAACATAAGAAAGGTCTGGTAAAAAGCTGCCGGGATGAATTCATTTATTTAGAAGCTACAGAACACTTCATTGGAAATTAGACCAACGAATTAAAAGGTGATTTAACTGCAAGTTTGAGTTGAAATGCTGCTATCTTCTGCTGAATCCACGGCTTATAAAGTTACTAAATGCGGCAGTCTGTGGCGAAACTTTTCTTCATTATAAAGGGCGCTTAAAGTAAAAACTGAAACGATTTCAAAACTTCACGCCTTGGAACACGACGGTTGTCGATCGTTGTAATTGAGCAAACAAGCAAGATGTGTAGAATGAAAACTCACATTATTAGATGGAGTAATCAGTTGGGATTTGTTACTAATCCTCTCTTTCCAGTGTTGAAAGCTCTCTAATACCATTATGTGTGTACTGAGATACGGAACTCAATCACAAACGGATTAACACAGCTAGAGTGTCGTCGTTAGATGTTAAACACAATACCCTGAGCTATGACATATATAAAGCGATATTAAACTAAGTATACGAATCTGAACGAATGCAAAACTTGAACTTCCTAGAGCTGAGAGAAGGTTGTTTGAACTATCAGAGGTGAGAATGCACGCAATTGAAGTCCAACTGAACTATTAGTTTTAATGTCGTTTATGCTGTTTTTGTTTTGGGTCTAAAGTTTGCGAGAAAGCGACCGAATGATACAAATGACCGGCAATTCGGTAGTAGCGCAGTTCGCATTTGATATTGGTGAAATCAGCTGTGGCACCTCGCCGGCTGCTGAACTCATTTTATTTTAACAGGACTGAAGTCGGCATTCCTTTAACTTAGTTGTGAGGCTACCGAAGGATGCAGGTCGAAGGGATAGTAAGAGAGGGGGGAGTAAAGTGACGACAATGGATTTAATGTGAAGACTTTGCATCGGAAATAAGTACCATACGCAGTTTCCAGCAAAGCTCGGAGGCTAAAGAAGTTTGCATATGTTTGCATAAATTGACAAAAACGAGCACTGTTCACGACAACTGAGACTGCTGACTTGTTGCAGTTATGCGGTTTAATACGTTTCCCGAACTAAGTGGCTCATAATCACATGCAAGGGCGGTATTGTTAGTATAATTTTGTGTCTTAATTTTGTGTCTGTATTGTAAAGCGGATGAACTGATCTGTGTATATGTGACATTCCATTCCATCACTCCATCGTGGACCAGCTCCAAGAGGAGGCTGATACCAGTCCGACTTATCCAGGAGACTGAAACAAGAGGAGTAAAGTGCCTTGTTCAAGCTAGGACATAGTACAATATAGACTAGTTCTTGACTTCTCAAAAAGGGTTTTTAATATGTAAGAATTGGTGACTATCGAACGATCTTCAAACGCTGTAAATTTGTATTTTCATGTTGTTCGTTGCCGGTTTCGATAAAAGTATGAACGGGGAGGGAGGAAGGCCAACTACTCGACTCTTTCTCCACTATAAAAGATAATCCCCAAATTCCACACACGAAGACAATAAGAGAACATCGCAACTGTTAGAAATAAGATACATTTATAACTCACCTGAAGATTTAAGACAAATTATAACACCTTAAAATGTATAAGCCAATTTTGATTAATGCCTTGAGGGCTACAATCTCACGAAACCATGTGGAACCTGTATATTACTGAACTTCCATGATAAATATAGACCATGATATAAGCTACGAGGAATACTGGAGTGACCACCCAAAATGCGTGTAATAATAATTTTTTATTATTATATGACTGATTGATTTCGCACGCTGTGACTTGGTCAATTTTAGGTCCGTAAGTTGCCGTGCGGACCTCGAGCGATCGTCATTTACAAACTTTGTTCCCCTTTTTTTAATAAAGCCATATAAAAATGTCTCATTTGCCTCGTTTGCTCGCTCCGTACGGTAAGTTAGATCAGTCCTCTTTTTTCCTTCCCAAGTTTTATGGCCCTCGAGCTCGCGCTACGCGTTTTTGGATGGAAAAGACTCGGTCCATAACTTACCGTACGGACCGAGCAAACGAGGCTAATAAGAGGTTTTGTTTTGAATTTAGATATCACTTTTCGCTATTGAAATGATTAAAACGCTTGCAATTTTATGTTTTTTTTAAAAAAAATCATTGTCAATATGTATATAGGATCCTTGTCAATAATAAATTTTACCATATCACATGACGCCACGCGACATGTACAGCTTTATCAGTAGTGCATGAAACAAAGTTAGTGACTATGAATAACTCGTGGGATCCCGAAATTCTTAGTTTGCTCAAACGTTCATTTGCATTTACCCGTTCTATCATGTTTTGTGTGTAAATGCGGATACAAAAGGGGTCAAATTTTAATACTTTGCGGGTATAAGCGGATCAGTTCATTAATTATAATATAGTCCCGATATAACTGATTTTCTAGTGCCTTCGCCGACAAAGAAGAAGCTTACGAACTGCATGTATATTTGTGACTGAAAACGTGTGTTTAGTCTCTTTCCAAATACCACCTTTAAAATATTTTTATCAGTATGGCAATACATAAATTATGAAGGTATGAATATTTTCAAATTAAGATATTTGTCGTTATCGACTTATAGATGCATGCATGTGGGAAGTTGGCAGAACAGGAGGTGAATGCTTTTCGAGTTCTCTTCCAATTCAAGTGCGTCCACAACCTTTTAAAATTAAGCAGTTTAAGCTTGGACCATTTTTTAGAAAATTGCTGCTTTATATAAGAAAAAAGATCTTTGCGAATCGCTGTCGACATCCATCGACCGGATTGCCTTGTGTTTTGTACTTCATTTGATTATCATAATGGGTCTACCGTTTCTTGATGGTCTCCTTTCATTTACTTTATTTATGGTCGCCTTCGTTTACTGTTTGTAAATCTTTTCTAAAACAATTTTGAATTACATTAACTTTGTCCCAGATGTTTCCATGTTGCTATACAGAAGGCTATATAGAGCTTGCACTAATATACAAAAAGCGCGCTAAAAACTGCAGCTTTGCCGCAACCGATTCTTGAAGCCTGCTTTAAAAAATAATTACAACTAAAATTATATTCTCGAGTTTTAATAGAAAATCTTTGAGTAAATATATATTTATTTACTATAACGTCGTGGAAAAATCATCGCCTTTTATTATGTAGAAATTTGTGTTTTGTCCAAGTTTGAATATTTCACATGCACTAATTCCCTCTCATTAGCTCGGCATTTAGTTATAGTAATCTTCTGATTAAATTTCATACTTCTTGACGAGCACACTACAAGAAACAGCTAAGCTAAATGTCATGGAAATAATAAAACAAAACCCGGTTTGTTTAATTTTACATCCCTTAAACAAATAGACTTGTATGTTTTAGCTTCAAAAGGTTCTTCAGGTGAATATTAATCTAAATCAATAAATTAAGCTTTATAGTTTTCAAAACAACCTTTCGTGTTCTCGTAGTAGTTTTCGGTGAGCACTAACAGTTAAACCAGGAAGAAATTCAAAAATCCTGTTTAGTAAGATTAAGCACTCGGCAATAAAGAGTCCCTTTTATAGTCACGAATGTGTGTTAATCGACTTGTTTTTCAAATTTACCGACCTTCAAGGAGCAAGGAAAAGTTGGTGAATCAATTGTGGCAGCGGTTTAAGAGGCGTTCAGTCGATCCGTGTGTCAAATCATTCTGAGTGCCGCTGCAATCCTCATTTCTTCACTGAAGAACCAAAGAAAGGTGAAGCCAGTTTCGGTAAGTACAACACTATAATTGATCATATTATTTTTCAGTTTTGCGATTTAACATTCAACAATATTAATCTCGTCTGAAATGTTCAGCATGGGGTCCGGTCCGTAAACGTTTTCCCTCCGTTGCCAGATACATGGTTGAAAGGTTTGTTTTTGTCAAGCTAGAATACTATAGTTATCGCGCAATAGTAGTATGCTACTAAATGTGAAAACTTTTTCAAAACACAATAACGAATACAAACAATTTACATCCTTGGTTGTTCGAAAATTGGTTAAATTTAACAAAAAGCCAAAGTCTAAGAATACACTTAAATTTCTATATCTGGGAACGCTTAACTCAAGGTAATCTGGTGTTGCTACACTGCCAATGAAAAATTCCAATGGAATCTAGTATTATATAAACCAGAAATGACGGCTTATCAACAGTCTATAAAGGCGTAAACCTCGTTGTTGGTTAAGATTTTAACCCTGGGTTAACGCTAACCCACTTTCGAACAATTGCATGGGTCCCGGCTCAGATCTCAATTTGTCAGCTTTTGCGATTCTGGTTTCACCAGGGAGGCGTCTCTTCAATCCGCATTCTACCGATGACAACGGAGCGTTTCCAAAGATTAGTTTCCAGCCCTGTTTGTTATTATTGCATACTTCATAGGAAAATTCTTTTAGCAGTATATTCCCGTTATACCGCGCGTTTATAGACTTGTGATTTTTTGTCTTTTCCCCCCATTTCAACTCAAGTATAAAATTATTTTGAGAGACTTAGAAGAACGAGTGTATAAAGTAACTACGGGTAAAACTCAGTTCATTCGTAAAATTTCGACAAATGTTTTGCTGTCTTCATGATATCTTTCCAAACGCTATCTGTTATTCTATACGTCGATGTTTTGGCCATAACTAATCTGCTGATTACGGTTACATAGAGTACACGATAAAGTTATCAGTTGTAACTTTGACAAGCAACTTCAGAAGCATGGCGATAACAGCTCATCGAACTGTTGTCAAATCAGGCTTATCGGTTATTAAAAGCAACAAACAGTTCATTACTTTAAAAAGTTTTTATTCTAAGATGTGAGTGTATTGTTGGCTTTGCAAAATTAGTGTCTTGAACTTGTATTTGAACAGTGTGTTTGGACCAATTTCGAGAGAAATTCTCCAATACAACTGAAAAGACAGATTAGTTGACCAATCGAAAGTGTCTGTATAGAAATCCAATTTCCTTTGCGGAAATTCACCCCAAAGCAGCTGCGCGCTATATATTGTCTCGTAGCTTGTCCGTTTCTATACTTGGTTTATATTTGTAGTATACATGTAGACGGAGCTAACTACATTTCAAAGAAGCATCTATTTGGCAAGTATACAAGGTTTATGAGTTTATCACCGCTTTTTCATTCAGTCATACGGCAACTGGCAACCTTTTTAAAAAGCTAACATTGACCAAAAACGTTGCAAACTGGATATTTTTAAACGGGTAATTTGGAATTGATTGAAATGTAAGGGAAGAGCTGCAAAAGTTTATATTTTTTAGTTCCTCTGCCGTTTATAAGGCATTGCAAAATATCTTGTAGTTACTGTATGGCGGTTTGTATGGATGTATACAATTATTGCAGGCGACTTTTGTTAGGATCAAAACTGCCGGATTAATTTCCAAGAAACAAACAAATGCAAGTGAAGCATGTGTATTTAACTGCTAGTGAAAAGCCTATTACTTTTGCTCGGTGTTAAAAACCATAAATTTAAGTATACTACGAGATATTAACAGTTTCCAAGACCAATAATCCTCGTGGGGGTTG
>JANSTR010145576.1:0-11472 GCA_025434805.1 Antipathozoanthus remengesaui | reverse complement strand
CCCCCCCCCCCCCCCCCCCCCCCCCCCCCCCGCCCCGGCGGGCCGCCGGGGCGCAGTGCGCGGGGCGGGGCCGCAGTTTGAAAAGGGAGGGTTCAAGCGAGTGCTGTAGACGCAAGCAACCTTTGTGACAACGAATGATGATAGAATTGTAGGAGGATGCAGAGGCATGCTTCTCCAAAAAAAGTTTTCAAAACATGGTATAATTAGCCTTCCAATATAAGCAACTAAAACTGTCACTGAGGAGGTAAAGTTTCCAAACCAGGTGAACTCATATTGAACACACAAGTAAAATTATTGTCCCAGATTGATTACAAGTTGGCTTACAAGTGTTGTTTTGAATATCGGCGCTAAAATGTCTTAGTGCCACCAAAAAGGGGGGAGGCCGGTCTTCTGGGCTCCTTCCCTAAATCCGCTACTGCTTGACATTAATGACGTGATTTCTCTGGGTATAAAGTCAACAAAATTCATGCATGTTACCTATATGAATGAGAATCACTCCAGCTTTCCAAATCAATGCAGTGCAGCCGAAGAAAACGTGTGTGGTCTGAAACTTTCCTTTGCAAACGACTTTAGGGGTCATTTTGACCCCTACAACTCCGCCCCAAGAAGGCGTTTTAGTATTATTTCAGTTATCTTTATCTTTCTACGTTCTTCGTAAAGACGCAATTTCTTTTGATCTTCCTGCTTCGCAACCTTCAAATTCAAATCTCTTGTTTTAATTCTCCGTCAATCAGTAGCATAATTTTACAAACAGGTCAGTTGGAAGCGCTATTTTAGCGTATACATTGTACATAAATGCAGATCTCGATCCGTAAATCACTGTTCCAAACTAAAATAACAGGTTAGTTATGAAGTGAAACGAAGCAATTTTACAATCAAGTATTCATGTTTTTTGGACTTTTCATGCTCATTTTAACTTTTTAAATTATATTTCGCCAGAGATTCCTTGATCATCTCTCTCGTTAACTGTGGAACGAGTGTCTTTGCCGGCTTTGTGATCTTCGCCACAATAGGTTACATGGCGCATGTGCAAGGGAAAAGCGTGCAGGAAGTAGCTTCAGAAGGTGACTGCATTACAATTTTTCACCCGCTATGTAAATCAAAGGGCTACTCGTGAGCCATCTCATCCGTGAATAAAGTCTCTTATAAATCAAATTTCAATTGAAATGCAACCACCCTTGATTTGCAGTGTCATTCCGATTTTCAGATGTTTGCTATAAATCTAAAACTTCTGACATAAGAAACGAGGACTGACAAAAACCTTCCGTTTGTGGTTACAAGGTATCGCTCCTTTTATTCCGTTTGTGCTCCCATAATTCCGTTCGTGCTTGCAAGGTATTGCTCCCATAATTCCGGTCCGTTCTTCCATATGTGTAGGTTCTGTTGATAGGTTGATTACATTAGATGTGCCTTGGACCGCGAGAAAACTGCGGTTACTCAAATGCATCAGTATTAGTACTGATAAAAACGTTTTAACCCCAGAGTCAAGGTCCATTGTTGTACCGAGAGTACACAATGACTGACGCGGTTTGACGAGCTGTGCATGCGGAAGTTATCGTTAGAGTCAAGTCAAAAAAAACCTACGTAGCCCCGAACGGTTAGGTAACATTGGTTACGCAACGCAATTGGTACATATACCCCCATCTGTCATATATTTTTTAGGTCCGCATAGGTTGTCTAAACGTCAGTCACTACCAACAGTCCTTCTCAGGGTTAGTCCTAATTGTCAACAAGAAATTTGCTCCATTATATACTAGCTCTAAGTAACAGTAAATACTAAACAGGACATTCTTGCAGCATATCTAACAGAAATGTCTTAAACACGAAGAAGCACTTTAAAAGGGAAATAAGCTCCGCTCCCTTCAGCTCATGCGTTGGAATTCAACTAAACTGGAAATCATTTGCGTATATAAATGGCAGAAGAAAGTGGTGCAGATTCTGGAGCGAAAGCCAAACGGAAAAGGAAAGCAAATCCTGAGGGATGAAATCAGTTCGGTGTGACAATTGAGTTGCTGTGACCGAAACAAATTATTTTCACGAATTTCTTACCCAAAATTAAACTATTGTTTATGTTACCGAACTGGCGATGCTCCCGTTTTACTGATTAGCAATTTAGCTTGATAATGTGCAATAACTATGTTTTTTGTCACTTGTGAATTAGTGTAATTTGTTTACGGGCAAAAGAGTACTCGCATTATATACAAAGAATACAGTTTGTCTGGGGCAGTGAATATTCGGTAACAATGCGTATTTCGCTACAGTAATGAAAAATACCGTATGTGTCAAGTTGAAGCTGAAAGATAATAAAATATGACGAGTTTGACTTTGAGATTCGCGCCTGAATCGACTTGACCGCTTCTATCAGCAAGGCGGTTGATTGACAACAGAGCGAGGTGTACATGCCCTTTTATAGTGCGTCTTCGTGTTTTTAAACGTTGTTCTACCCACATTGCGACCGATAAAGCAAAGGATGATCATACCAAAGGTCCCCCTGTAACATGTGGCCATCCCCCCCCCTGGATGGCCGCTTGGTTTTAAGTTCCACTGCAATTCCAATTTATAAATTTAATGGCTCTAATATCTACCTTGGGCGTGTTCTCTTCAGACATTCAAGACAAAACGTTGCAAACTTTGCCATTTCAGATTCGGGGAACTTCTCGCGGTTTCTGAAAGAATAATGGATCGGTCACGTTGCAATTACCATTTTACTTACATCCTACAGAAATTTGGAATTAGTAAATACAAGAACAGTAATGCGTAGGCCTAAAGGCAAACAATTAGCTTACATAAGCCCTCAGAAAGTTTTCATAACGATGAAACTAACCACACTGATTTTAGCAAATATAAAATCAAGGACTAACTTCATCGCGTCCTAGCAAAACACAAACAGCCGAAAGTTTTAAAATTCAACACAGTTGCATTGATAATCTCGAACATTTTGAAGTTTATTACGATAATGTCTGAAAAATATTCGGTGATACGAAACTTTTTAAGAATGCTTGAGAAAATTTTAACATTTTTGAAGATGTTCGGAAGCTTCGGAATTTCAGTGCAATCTTCGCATTTCCACTTGGGAAATATTTGTAAACATCCAAAAATTGTCGAAAAAGTCTTCAAAGTCCTTGGAGATTCAGATAATCGGAGGTCAACCGTACCATCATTTTAGGAATGAGAATAAAATTTTAGTTTAAAAAATAACTTAAACGTGTATATTGAACTTTTGGTGGCTTAAAATTAAAAACCGTGACACTTGTAAGGATTTTTGAAAACATAGATACCCAAAATTTTAAAAGATAGTGGTTGAAAATTTGCAAGGGATCAAAAGCCGGTTAGGAAACAGTAGAATACCATGCATTCTTTGCTATATTTTCTGGTTTTGAACACTTTCTAGTAGCTCAGTTTTCAGTTTTAAATGCTCAAAACCTGACAAAAATCAGGCTTGATTTTTGAATGTGACCTGTTTTCAGCGTGCTTGTAAGCTCAGTCGGTAGAGCAGGGTAACGAATTTGAATACTGTTCAATCCTGACTCTTTTCTGATTTTCAGACAACTGCTTACGCTGTCTTCTTGTTTGCAATGCGAGTGTTTTATTCGCATGCTAATGACCGCAGTTCAAACCATTTATTTGCGAAATCATCTTAGCGTAATTTCGAATCTGAATGGATACCACGTTGTTAACAAGTGACTTACCTCTTCAAATGAAATCGTAGATAGCGCAGGAACTTCCTCGTAGGAATGAAGGTGCAACACATACAAACTAAAACCTGTGGAAGAAAATATCGAGTTTGTGCTACGATTGTTTGGTATTTAGTCATTATTTATTAAACAAGTTGTATAACTCAGTGTTAGATCAGACTATCGGGCATCGGGCAATCACATGAAACTTTGAAACACTCCTAATTTGCACTAGGATCCTATACTTATTGGTAACTCAAAAGCTAGTCGGGATAGATGCCACAAACTTGTCTTGCAAACAACAAATACGGCATTCTGCGGTACTGGAATAATATATTCCAATTATGTCAGTCATATACGTATAATGATTTCTCAAACGATGACTGCATGAATCATCACTTATGAAAGGACTGAGCAGAGAATGGGGAGACTATGAAGAGGTATTGCTTCGTATATTCTTCTTCATAGTGTTTGACTGCACCTAATACACGCCACAATCCGTAAAGGGATATGCTATACACAATGCAATTGGAAAAAGAAAATGCTATAAAGACGCAATCGGTAAAGGGCATATTTGTACATAATCACCTGCATATTTCTCAGATTGGCGATAGAATCTGCAGATGGTGGGCTTGTTGTCTGCTTGATCAGCTGACAAAACACCTTTTGAGAGTAAAAAAATCAAAGTTAAATCCAAACACAATTCCAATCTCAGTAACATGAGTGAGGAGATGATCTGCAGCTCTAATCTTGTGATTTGTTATGGTTGCCCTCTGTGTACCCAAGTTCGTGATAAGGGTGCCCAAGCAGGTGTCACCTACTTCTAAACTCCCGAATAAAGTAGTTTGTTCGCTTCTACTTAAGCTTCATAAACAAAACCACTTAGGATTTACTAATGAGGTATGCCCAGGGTAGTTCGAACAATAGAATCTTCTTACGTATTTGAAAATGTGATGATAGCAGTCTGTAAAATATGCCAGAAAAGGAAAGATCAGATTCAAGTTAGTAATACCAAAAATTTGGAAATTTAAAACTGAAAACTGAGCCACTAGTGCGTAAAAACAGAGAACTGAGCAAAAATTTATAAAAAAATTACAAGAGAATTACCGTTTCCCTGTCCGGCCTTTGATCCCTTGCAAATTCTCAAATAGTATTTTTTGTTTGTAAAAGCCCTTATGAGTGTCACAGTTTTTAATACTAAACTCCTACATTTTCAGTATGTATTAACATTTAACTGCTCTTTCTATTCCTGGCACTTATAGAGTACCAACAGCAGATTTTTAATTGACTCAAAAAGCATAACAAAGGTCTGTAGCCTAAGCAGAGTATTCTTGCAATGGCTATCAACAAAAGGATATCGAGAGATCACCGGTTGGAATGTCCAACTCTCGTGCCGAAGGCAAGGGATCGAATCTTGGCCGTACCGACACTCCGAGTCATAAATTAAGTAAGAACGTGCAGCCTTCGCTCTGATATCTCCATGTAGTTAGACCTTAACGTTAAACTGAACGGCATTAGAGACCTTTTTCAATGTTCCCTGTTCGCTTAGAGTGCTAAAACATTTCAACTACACTTTTATTAAATCTTACATTTACTAGCGAAAAGGTGCTGCATTTTGATCTAACTACACATGACATGCACACTAAACATCAATTTATAGATCCGTGAAAATATAGTTGACTCTTAACCTACTACTGATTGAAATCCGAAAACATATATCTTCCAGTGCAAAATCGTGGAACGTTTTCCAATTCTTACTGGTTTCCTGCACCTTGTAAATTGCACTCGTTTAAACAGCTGCAGTTAACTATTACCTGTGAGCAGTAGTAGTATATTGAACTGACAAAAGACCAAAATAAAGAAGCCTAACGTTCGCCAAGACATTGTGTTGATGTGTAACCGTCCATCTTCGGCACATGAAAAACATCACAGAATTTTACACGATCGGTAACTTTTCCCGCCATTAAGTTTCCCCAGCATGGCACACGCCAATCACAACTCAGTTGTATTTAAAATGAAGCTATAATAAACTTCCCTTATGAATGAATGCAGATATGAAATGTAATCATATTTATGTAAAAAGTTAAAATATAAGGAAGCAGAATAAAAGGCACTAGAATTAAAACAACAGTAAACAGAATTCTGTCAATAAACGGATAAATGTTTCAACAAAGGTATGCCATGCGGACGTATTGTCTCAAACAATTTCAAGGTGAATATAGCTGTTTATTTTGTAACATTACCTCATCTCGCAAGGGCTTCAAATCCTGGCAAGTCTGAAGAATACCCTGCAGAAAAACAATTTAACAGTATTATCAGTAACTACATCACAGAAATATGGAAGTAATCAGGTCGTTAATAATAATAATAATGATGATGATGATGATGATGATGATAATGATGATGGTGATGATGATGGTGATGATGATGATGATGTTGATGATGTTGATGATGATGATGAGATAAGACAAGACAAGACAAGACAAGACAAGACAAGACAAGACAAGACAAGACAAGACAAAACAAGACAAGACAAGACAAGATAAGATAAGATAAGATAAGATAAGATAGGATAAGATGAGATGAGATGAGATATACGATAAGTACAGACAAAAATAATCAAGATGAAATAGAACAAAGATCAGTTGAAAAGGAGAAGAGAAAAGATCACACCTGATCTATATATGACGACGAAATATCAAGAAAGGAGCGAAGGTCGTTCGTTACTGACGACGGCCCTGAAAATCTCAGGATGCCTTTTAAGTAATTAGGATGTGCAGAAGCATAGAAACTATTAAGGACTATAGAGAGAATATTCTAGAAAAGTAGATTGATAACTTCTTTAAAAGCTTCTTTGACTGTGTTGCGAGAACGTTTTTTTACGAAGCGATTACAGCAGGTGCACTCGATCAAGCGGAGAAATCTAAAACGAAAAATATATCCTACTTGAATCACTGGAATAGGATCCGCAATGCTCTCTTGCTCTTGCAACGAGTTGAAAATCCGAACAGCTTCTTCGTGGAACGTCCCATAATTTTTGCCTTTTGCTCCTGTTTTAGAAACAAAATTGAGTATGTCATCAGTTAAATGTTGCCAAGATGAAAATTGATTAGAACTGGTACAAGAAGCAGGGGTTAAGGGGAATGTGAATTATAGATAATCAAGCTAAAGTTTAATATTTTGACTGTAGTGAGTATGGTTACTGTTTAGCGGACATAAACGTTATAACAAAAATACTCTTGTTAGAATGTGTTTGAACACTCGCTTTACCTCGACGGAACTCCTACGCTGCACATTAGGCTGTGTCACATGGACTGAAACCACCCTACCTAAGCAGCTTCTGAAGCTGCTCTTTGATTGGTTAACTGAATAATGACAATTAAAGTAATAATAATAATAACAACAACAACAACAAGAGGCTACTAGTAGCCTATACTCTCGTCGGTTTCATTAAGATATCAATTACTACCTTATTGGTATACTCACATCCATAGAATTCCAAAAAAAAAAATATGTACGAAATCCTGGTGGTGCATAAATAGCGTGAACTTGTGATATCATTACATATGCACGGCAAGACGTCCACTATTATTGACACTAAAATGTCCGTTTTCAGGCGGTTGTAATCGCATATTGTTGAGTCAGAATTTCGCTACATAACAAAATTTTTCTTTTATGAGGTCAATCCAAAGGGCTGAAGTAACAATTACGAGAAGCTTGCGACCGTCCGTAACGTAACAGTCACGTGACAAAGAATCGACCAATAAAAACCCGCGTTTAGTTGAGTCAGAATCCCGCTCTTTATATAAGGTAAATCATGAAGTCTGAAGTTACACTTACGAGAAGCTTGCGACTGTCCGTAAGGTAACGGCAGTAGTGGTGCTTTCAAGTTCAGTTTCGAATACTTGAGAATCGGGTTGGTGCGATAAATGTTTTCCAGATCATTCTCGCTGTTCGCACCCTGTTGAACAAAGAATAATTATAACAAAAAGGAACCCAAAGTGATGAAAATAAATTGCTGGAAACAGAAAGTTACAATGAGCAGGATTTAATCATTTACCTTGATCTCCATTATAAGTTTCTCCAACGGGGTTTCAATAGGAAGCTTCGAGTCAATGACCTGTAAAACAAAAGAATGTAAGTTAAGACATGGTGCAAAAAGAAGAAAAAGCGGAAATTCGGATTATTTTAAAAAAAGGGTTTTTTGCAGTGACTACATTAATTCAACAATTTATAGATGACTACAAAGAAAATCAGCAATCAACAAACATGAAATCGACTTCACACAACAAAACGTATTTAACCACGTAAGAACGCAAACCTCTTGGATGGCGTTCGTCCATCTAACAGCCTCTTCTTGGTGTTTAACATGTAGCACGTATGACCGCTTCCTTCCATTCACAATAAACGACCAATCACCTAATGGCGAAAAAACAACAAAGTACAACAACTGAGTAATGCCCGGTGGAGAAGAAACAGCAATTGTGAAACCGTTTTCAAGTAGGATTCGTCTATTTACACCATTGTTTTAGTTTATGCATACAGTTGTACAAAATGCTCATTCAGTTCTCATCTCTCGTTAAGTTATGTCAAAATTGCTAAATGTACAAAAGTGTTTGAACGCCGACTCAATACAATCTTACTATCGTGTTACTAATTTTACACATTTCATACCTTATAATTTAAACATATAATTATTAGATTTGTACTGTAGATTATAGACAGATTTGCATGGCTTAGAGATGAATTGTATCTGAAATGCCCAGTCATGTGAGCTTCAATAAAGAGATGAATGTATTGATGTATTGTCCTTGTGTTGCCTTTTATCCAATAGCACATCTTTCTTTCTAAAAGTAAGGTTGAGTCCACGGGGAAGAGAAAAAACGTCTGACCCTGGATCGATTCAAACCCACTACCACTGGAACATATCACTGTTGCTCTACCAACTGAACTAGAGATGGGAGCTGGACGTGGGTTATTAGGATAATGCTAAGTAGTAAATGGATCTTTTACCTGCTTCCTTCTCTTCTGGTGGTACAACGGAGCACAGACTGAAGGGAAAAGCATTTTTTCTGTTAGTTTGATTTACTCACCTGCGGTACTTCCTAGCTTTTCGTATGGAAAAAGCTGCTTCTTTGTTTTGTTTAATTTTCATTTGTTTTCATTTTTGAATAGTACACCTGTAGACTAAATGTTACACTTTGGAAATGAAATAAACAATCAGCCTTTTCTTGCTGATTAGTATCTGTACAGGAAAGTAAATAAATAATTACACAAACAAGATATAAAATAAATACAATTAAATTATTTTTCCATTACGTTACCTGAGAAATTTCTGCAATCTGATTGGTCGAGAGCAGTGGTATGCGCTCATGAACTAGTTTCCCGCCATTAACTGACGTGCGCTCGCGAGCTTGTTTCCCGCCATTAATTGTAAGCACAGTCTCAAAAGAAGCAGATGTTGTTACAGAAATTTCACCGGTATTAATATAAGCAAATATATAGCATAATTTGTACGTGGTATTGACATAGATACTACTCAAGTTGTTCCAAAGTAAGAAGTTACGTAGACCAACTTTGAAATATCACTCGCGGTACTTATGCCAAATACCACTACAAACCATGCTATTACCTATACTAATACTCCTGGGATATCTGGGATATAATCCCATATTGTCATTTGATTGATTTAACATTCCATCTTTGTATAAAAAGACATTCATTTCTGCGTTAGGAAACATGCCACTAAAATCACCTAAACATGTTTGTTTTTCGCATGGCCGATTGGCATGGCGCACACTTTTGCTATGTGACGTCTTGGAGGGCTTGAGTTCGAATATCGGTCATTACCAAATAATTGTTAGGTTTTTAAAAACGAATTTTAAGCATTATCGCACTAAAATAGGTATGGTGTAAATTACATTTTGGAACATCTATTATATCATTCTACTCTTGTGTTTGTGCGGTTACAACCCTAGTTAAATAAGTAAATAGTGAAAAAGTAAATAAATAAAAGTGAAACCAATTAAAAAAATCGAGACAACAAAAATAAGGTATTAAAAAACAAAACTGAAGTTTTAATAATGTCTCCTAGTCAACTGAGGGGGCAACACACGTCACAAAATTAATGTTATACAAATTCAAAGCTCTACAGCAAACTGAAAGCTGTTACCTGTTGAGGATGATGGATCCGAACCTTGGACTGTTCTTCTCATAAGACTTATAATAATCGAGGGAATTTCCAGTGAGAACGAACCACCTTCAACACAACAAAAATTTGATTAGTTGCCTATATTGTCAGGAGATATGAATTTTTGTGAAAGTTTGAACGTTAAGACATTGTGGTATCTTGTCTGAAGACTAGAGATTATAAAAACAGGCAATATGGTAAACTAGATGAATCTCCGAGCTAAAGCGTCTCATAACAGCCCATATTCCTGGTTTCTGTATCTCTGTCTCGCAGTATAGCTACCAACAGAATCTGGTACTCATTTATACAACTGAGTTGACAAGAGCAAGTCGAGTAAATGCTCAAGGACACAACACAATGGTCTTATTGGAATTCAAACTCACGATCGTTGGGTTGCGAGTCAGACATGCTCACAGCTAGACCACGGTGACTCCTCTAAACAATGAGAAGCGATGACAACTGGAAAGAACTAATACAGCTTATTGTGAAATGCTAAGAGTATTACAACTATAATAAAGTCTTTATTCGACAAAGAAAGACTATGAATGGAGAGACTGATGACAGATACATTAAAAATAACAAATTGAGTATTAGTTGAAAACATATACAGTGGAAGGAAACAATTTGTCAGTCATCTCTACGCTGAATTTCCTTACAGTTTTTTTCATTTCTCTATTTATTAATTTATTTTCACACCATATAATATATACATCAATATACTATTCAAATTAATTATAATTAATTTACTAAATTTTGGAAATTCATTGTCCTTTTTCCAGCTATAGTTATTTATAAACTTAGCACTTACTATTTTCTTTTTGCTAATTAACATTTTGACCAAATTGCCTTTGTAAATATATTAGAAGCTTGCTGTCTAGTATAGCCCTTCTGGTTATTACAGCAAACATGCACTCGATTTAAGGAAATCATAAAATTGTTGTTTTCTATATGTGGTGCAAATAAAACCGATTATCATTGTCATTTACGGCTTGTTCTAGCAAAGACATTTTACCTCTTGCGCCTGGATTCGTTGGGACCCTCCTTTAACATCCAGCCTTTATCCATGACGTCTGCGAATCCTTCTTCAACTTCTCGCTCCTTAGCTTGCTGAATAGCTACAGAAAAGGAGAGTGAAGTGTGATGTGCGGAGCAGGTTCGTTGGAAAGAAAAGAAGAAACCACTACTGCACAGAAAAACCTTGTTAAACCGCCATTTCTAATTTTCACTCGTCCGCCATGTTGGCACATTGGAATTTCGTCATATTTTATGTATTTATTAGCTGGAGTTCTAAAAGGCCTGGCAAGCAACTCCTTTATTGAATTAAACAAGCAGAACTTCGAATTCATTTCGTTAAAGAAACGAACAAACAACAGCTAGTCTCGTGATGCATTATGGGATGGTGCCTTCAGAACCGGTAAAACAGCATGCGCTGATTGGTTGACTCCTTACACGTGATAAACGTTCGATTATCTGGCGGTTACATACCGTACGGCTTTGTCTTAATAGATAAGTAATTAGGGATTTTCAAGTACCTCCACTCTTATGCAGCTATCAATGTTATGCCCGAGGGGAGGAGGGGGGGGGGGTACACGGGTTGGGTGGAGATCG
>JANSTR010145565.1:0-11474 GCA_025434805.1 Antipathozoanthus remengesaui | reverse complement strand
TTCTCTCGTGCTCTCGTCACTTCCTGCGTGCTTTATTACTGTACGGAGCACGGGAAAAGCTATTCTATTTGTTAATTTTAAAGACACTTAGTAAATAGTTTTAAACTATAGACTGCTCCGACGAAGGGCTAATGCTCGAATCTCGTCAGCTTTCTTTCAGCCTTACGACACAGAAAATTGTTTTTTTCAACCCTTGATTGATTTTATTATACGTCAATTTTCAATAGACAAGTTTTAACACTCTATTTCATAGAAGAAAAGTTACAGATTATATTATTTCCAGTATGGTCATCTGAAAAAAATGTATATATAATATCTATGGAATCCATTGAGCTAAATTTATAAAACAGTTGACGAACCAGCCAATGGGTCTCAAAAACAGTACACGGCTGTAAGAATAAGCTACGTCTTTACAATTATCAAAATCCCAAGTACAAAGGCGTCCCTGGGATATCATCTATTGTATTATCCAAAGTAGATAAAACCCGCTTTTCTAATAAAGGACTTGTAATCTATCTCTTTTGTGGAGTTGCTTAGTTCACATGTTTTCATCCGGGCTGCTGCATATTCATAGTTGAACGACAGACATCCGGGAGTTACAAAGCAGGAGCGTGCGCAGTCGTGTTTGTCATGAACCATAATACTTTTTATCAGGTTGTTCACCAGCGCAAAATTCTTCTCGACCAGAATCGAATCAATGGTCCTGCAATTATTACCTGAAGGTATAATAAAGAAACAAGTTATTTGCTTATAATAATTTTATTATTTACTGGAGATTCACAATGGAGATATCTGTAATTCCCAGTAATAATCAACTATTCATAATAAAACGCCAATATAGTGCAATATATAAGTTAAAATATACAAATGGTAAACTTGGCGATAAATTCCCAAAATACAAACAAGACAGAGCTAGAAAAAAGTTTATACCGCAAAACACAAAGAGTTCAACAAACTTCATTGAGTTCATCGCTCGCGCTTTTCCGCTCCAGTGTGAAAATAATTTTTGAATTATAAAATAAATAACCCCCTCTACGCTTTTTGTATTGAGTTTGCAGGCCCTCGTCTGAAAAAGTGTCCTCAAAGTTTCACATTCGCCCTCGGCTCTGCCTCGGGCAAATGTTATTCACTTTTCGGACATTTTTCAGCCTCGGACCTGTATCGCTCTACAAAAAAGCGTATAGAGGGGGTTTATTCACCAACTACAACTATACTACCAGGATGCTTTGCTCGCCTTCTTTTGTAACATATTATCGGCCAATTGTGAAAAGAATTGAAAAAATAGTCTGTAAAATATTGCAATTTAACGTCATCATCCGATTGACCCCATTTGAAATAGTTGAAGTGTAAAGTGAACATGGCCGGCCAAGTTAACTGTATACCCGGTAAGACTAGAAATAAGTCCAAGAAGAAAGCAAGCGATTACAAACACATTCCATTTGGCGGTTCAATATTTATTTCGTCGTCGAATTAAAGTATCTCCGGATTCGTTATCGCACATGATTCTGGATTCTTAGCGTATTTTTATTATAGAGAGCCGATTTAAAAATTGCGGATTCGTACATCTATTCACCGAATTCGTGTGGACGGAAGGCGAATCTGCAAAGAAGAAGCTGCGGATGCTAACACGAATATGGGAGAGTAAGTAATCAACTGTTTTCCGCGAATCTCAGGAAATTAGCTAATCTCCATTCCGATCCTCACATTTATATATGCAATAAATTTCAGCGTGGTCCTCACCGGGTAGAAGTAAGATTATCCTACTGTTTCTGACAACTGAATGGGATATTTATCTTTATCGTACATGATACAACACCCCCCCCCCGTCAGCCAAAAATAATCACGAAGAACCCCTCCCTATTTTTTTATTCCATGGAATGTAAACACAAAAGTTGGCAAAACTTCTGGTCTGCAATATTTGCAGGAGTATATTTCAGTCGTCATTTAAAATCTCTGTCGTTCTGATTATCCGCTTGGCCGGGCCTGGTCATAATGTTTGTGACTGAGTAATATATATGCCGCATGTTCCCTCTATTCTCTGTGTACTACAGTGACTGTGAGCAAAACAAACCTCTGTTCTCTGTGTACAACAGTGACTGTGAGCAAAACAAACCTCTGTTCTCTATGTACAACAGTGACTGTGAGCAAAACAAACCTCTATTCTCTGTGTACGACAGTGGCTGTGAGCAAAACAAACCTCTATTCTCTGTGTGTGACAGTGACTGTGAGCAAGTCATACCTTTGTGTAAGGCAGTGACTGTGAGCAAAACAAACCTCTATTCCGAGGAAGCGTGGTGGCAGATGAAACCGCGCTACTGTTGCCCTTTCTCTCAAACAGGACCGTTGTTTGGGCGGGTGCTTCACCAAGTATCACTTTGTCGATGTTCATAGGCTCACTAATAGTATGGCCTGCCGTAAACTCAGCGTTATAGTGTCTGTTTTTGAGCTTGATCGTCCGCCCATCAGAGTCTGTGATAACACCAACCCACTGGTGAAGGCGCTGGATACGTTTGCTGAATACCAGAGTCATTATCCATCCTTCAGGCCCCACCCTGTGATTGAGGATCACCGTCACTTTTGCACTGTACCCTGCACCAGTTGAACAGTAAACGAATTAAAACACTCGAGTTAATATTAATATTTATTATATAGACAGCAGTGTTTTACTGGGAAGTACGCCACTCGCATTTTTCAGACGAACTACATCCGGAACCTGAGTAGCATATTTTTCATATCTTCTCCAATAAGGATATTGATGACGTCACTCATCAGATGTTTTCCCGCTCATTCTTGACGCGTTCCGTAGTTTTTGTTTGTGGTTATGTCTATATAATAAAAAGAAAATTATACATTGGCTTCAAGATATGAAGTTTATCTTCTCATGTTAAAAAATATTTCACTCGTTCGCTGCGCTCACGTGAAATATTTTCACCAATTGAAGATAAACTTCATATCTTTGCGCCACCGTGTAATATCCTCTATATATACTGATAGTTCAATACTAATGGTGCGTTGGTCGCGATGAATTTACAAAGTCATCAAAAAAATTGCCGAATACCCGTGGGAAAGCGTGGAACTATTTTATAGGAGAGAAGACAAGCGGGAATGACCATTATGTCAGATACCGCATCCACAGGACTAGGAGAAAGAGGCCACTTTTTAATGAATGATTTAAAAGTTCTTTCGCAATACAGAATTCATTGCTCGCTCAATTTGGTTACAGAAAGAGCAAGAAATATACGTTTGTTATATCATTTCCAGCTTGAGATGCGATCTTAACTATTTTCTTCAATTCTCTCTGGTTTCAGAGTCAGCTTTCGCATCATAAAGTTAAACTTATTTTATTTCCAAATAATTTCATTGCAATTGTTTTATTTCTACTATTGAAGTGGTAATGAAACAAGACTGAAATGAAAAACATTGATATGATAAAGAGAACACTTTCATTCAAGGTGCCAGTATATGAGTTAAACACTGTGTTTCCCGGTGTACTTCCTTTTTAATATTTCTAAATGCGTTTGGAACTACAAAATCGCAACCTTTTGAGTAGTAAAAGCAAATGTTAATGAATTTTCCAAAATGCAATCTTTGTTATGGTTTAGAACCTTGTTCCACAAGTAATTTATGCGGCACCAGATGGACATTCTCACTGTCGAGTTGACTTTATACATCTTTGTTCTCAGTTTGAACTCAAGGCAATATAAAAGAATCATTGCAGTAGTTCCCAACTTATGTCATAAATATATAAAGCTATAAGCCTATAGTTTTATTATTATGTTAATCATGTATAATGCTAACGGACTTGCCCTTTCCGGCCACACATCGCAAACCTGGACTCAACTTTGAAAGTCAAAAGACTTGCATGCATGGTACTGAAGGGGTTTTATTGTTTGTTCTGGTTCTTGTAAAAATTATGCCGGCCGACTTGTTCCAAAAGGATTAGGATTTGCTATCGCTTGGTGTATTATCTTCATGTCACAAACTTTTTACACCATCAATGCATGGATCATTTTAGTCGAACAGGATGCAAATAAAGCATTGTCAGTGGTTCTGGTAACAGTTAATTCCTTCGATAGCTCTCAAGTTACTAGATATGTGTTTACAAATTGTGACTCAGTATAGTCGATCCGTTTAGCAAAAAATGAAACTGCTATGCATGATAAAAAATCCGTAAACTCAACGGTCATTAGGTCACCGTATTTGAGAACCAGTAAAGAATAAACCTGAAATCGTTGTAGAATGTGGATTTTTAATGGGGAATCATTTCGGTTGCTTGGAAAAAGAATCTGTAAAAGCCATGGGACGCTACTGTGAGCTATCAATCTGGTAACCATGTTTACACATGTTTGAGATCGGAGACAACATTAAAATCACCTTCCAATCAAATTTCGCGAACCAGAATCTTGCAACATCATGATCATCCTTTGCGTCTCAAATTACTGCCCGCGATAACTCGAGATATCAACTTGTTCGTCTTGTCACATTTTAATTTGACTTTTTCGTCATGTAACAATCAATTCATTTATCAGGATTTTTCGCGAAATTTAAGTCCCTGTCGCTATACTATATAATACTACACACTACTGAAAACTAAAAGCATATAACACGTGCATACTAAAGTTAAGTTGGTAAAAGAGCTCGCTTTATGTATATTAAGCAAACATTTTCTAATTTAAAACCGCTAAACATCTGTTCAAATATTACAAGATGTGATTCAAATTTGGGAAGAAACATTGTCAAACTCTGTACTAATAGTATTCAGGAACATTAAGAACAGTTTTTCAAGTTTTGTTAAGTTGCACATTTAGTGATTCACCTTCCTTCCAGTTTGACGTAATTACGAAAGTCCCGGTTTCGCCAGCGACATAAACTGGAAGTAACAGCCAAAGTAGGTTCCATATCAGTTTGAGCATTGCGAGCTTCTAAAGAAAGCAAAACGTGCTGAGTTGCCGTGAATAGGTCTAAATACACTGAGGATATCAGTGAATGCGAGCGAGCATTCGCTGATGTCCTGCTGTTTGTAAGACATACAATTAGTAATCATTATTATGAGATTGCCATCTCCAGGGAATTTCTCACATTTTGTTTATTTATGGGACGTTTCAAGAGTAGATTGAGCGATAGAGTACAAAACAATACGCTGTTTATTGATGGCCCCTTGGTGGAACCTCTTGAGTACGTAGTTACTAAAACTTTATGGATTCGAACTTCTAAAAGATATACACCATTAAAATTTTTTAGAAAAAACAAGTTAATTATGTCATTACGAAATGATGCATGTACTAAGAATAAGGCTGTAAAATCACCAAGTCAAATATAAGATTCTATTGATATATGAGACGTATAAAACACAAACTATGCAAATTAATAAATTAATACTACTGGCAATAGCCGCAACGAGGATTAGTAATCTGGTAATTTAATACTAACGGACTAGAACGAGTATTAGTATAGTAGGCTTGGGGGACTATCGTTGATCTTTGAACTACTGAAATTATTGCTATCAAGTTACCATTTGCATGCTGGCTATCTATCACCGAACAACTGAGCAGCAAGCCAATGAGAAGGATTTCCGCGCTAAAATATACAACGACAATCTTTATTCGACCAAGAATTAATACTAATAAATTACATATAAGAGATGCAAATTATTTGCGTAGGGTACAGGACGTCTAAAAACCACAAGGGCTTGTCGAAGTTGCAAGAACGTCCTATTTTAAATAATTCTAGATAGTCCAAGGGCCAGACCAGAATTTCTTAGCACTCCGGGGAACAAACGATGAACCAGTGTTAATTTGAAGAGTGGTCCAAGTTATTTAATAATTTTGATGATAGCAACTATGAATGGGTAGCTTTATGCTATATTTTAACATCAAAAATCGAAGAAAATCGGCTTTAGCATGGAAACTAGACTGAAGGAAAAGACCGGCCACCTAAAAAGAACAATAATCTTTCTACGCCTTCTTGATGTCATTAAAAGATAAATATATTATACTATATATATTGCTGTACCCATTTTACTGAGTAATACGTAAAACTCCTTAGTGCTTTAAAGGAAAACTGCAGTTCAAAATACATTACCAGCCAAACAAAAGACCTTGCTGCACTGATTTGTGGTGTCAAATTTTACGGCTGAAAACCGTAGCATAAAACGAGAACGGAGTAAAAGCATTTGGGTATTTTGCCAGTATTTTTACCATGGATACCGCCATTTTGAATTTTGACGCCACCGCGTTCGGGGAGTATAAAAAGAATATAATTTAGACTGAATGATAACAACAAGTCGAGGGTATGGCGCAGTCGATTGATGTATAGGCTACGAAGCAAGAGGTTTCCAGGTCGATACTCCTAAACCCGCGTTATATACCAACAAATTTCTTTTTTACACTCAAAATACTTTTTTCATTAAAAAAGTTAAAAATAAATATAACTGCCGCTTGCGAGGTGTGAACTGGTGTTTGAATGTTGACAATTCCTGAGTTTGTCGATTCTTTTCGTTATCTTTTTACACATGCTCAAAATGTACTCTTTCCAATTTAGGTTTGAGTTTAGGTACAGCTCCGACTTCTTTATGTTTAGTGATAGTTTATGAGCACGTAACCATTTATGAATTCATGAAGCCTGTTATTGACAGTTGTCTCAACTGTTTGTAAACTTCTATGTGAGTAAAATACGTTTGAGCGGTGAGCAAAGAGATGAATATCTAGAATGGAAGATGCTTGATTGAAATCGTTTATATATATTGAAGGGTGGACTGAACCCAGGGGAAGCCCGCGCAGCTCGTTCCCCAAAAGATGATCTAATTTTCAATTGTGACAAATCATTGCCAGTCACTCGCTGTTCCTCGTACATCATAGAATTCTATTTTTTTAATTAACGATACTGGTCAACAAGAATATTTTTCAGTTTCTTTTTATGAGCTGGTAGCCGGCTAGGTGATTTTATTGATTCATCGATTAAATTCCAAGTTTTGGGACCTTGGATTTAAATATACCTGTTCATGAGGAAATGATCATGAACTACACGAGTTTATGAATTTAACTTACTGTAACGGTAACCGGTTTTGGTTTTATACAACCCTTGTCAAGATTTTTAATTTGGGCCATTTCACAAGCGCTATTTTGAAAGTTCTCAGACACTTCACAAGATATTAAGAGCACAAACAATGAAAACTAAAAGAAGTACATTCCTTGTACATTTTGAGCTCTACATTGTCAAAAAAATAAGAACATTGAGCTTAAGCAAGATCTTACCGATTTTTGTTACAATGTGAATATTTCCTATAGTTGTTTTCAGTATATTAATTACATGTAGTTGTAAACTTCTGAGTTGGGCTTTCTTTTGAGATGAACTGTTCATAGCTTTTTCAAGAAGGAAAACTTTTAAAAGTTCGGCAATTGAACTATATAAATCAGATTTATCAAATTCAAATAACATGCATGCAGTTGTGCTGAGTAGTGGAGCAAGTAATTCAGAGTTGTACAGAATATTTACTTAGTTACAGCTGCAAGAACAAAAACGTTTCAGCAAAGAAACGGTTTACTCCTAATCAAACAAGACGTTTAAGATCCAGATAAGCTTTAATCACTATTTATAGATAATTCTGAAACTATATGAAGTGTTAAATGTTGTATGATTCGTGGAATGTGTTTCAAATACCTAGTCAACTGACGTAAACTTTGATTTTTCATTTATTTTTTTTGATCTGATATTTTCTCCTCCATAGACTTCAGCAATAAATTTTATAAGCAATTCCATCAAACGGTTAGGAATGGCTGACCAAGTATTACTGTTTGGTTTGACAATGTGCTCGATTGGCGAATACATGAGCAGTACCATTGAAATGACTTGGATTTCTCTCCTAACCTTGTCTGATAAATCCGCATGACGAGCGGTGAATTTTACTAAATAAGTAGATTTTGTGATGTCTTTATCACCTGCGCTTTAAAAAGCTTTCGTGTCACGAAAAGTGAGCATCCTGTGATTTTATGAAATGCTTAATAATACCCTTCTATTTACAGCGTGAGACGAGTTTTAGTTGATTTGACACACCTCACCAACTCTAACAATTGGGAACTGCTTGGACAGCTGAAGGTCTGTCAAACGGCTGAAAAAATGCTATTTGTTATGAAGCCTAACCTTGGTTAAAACCCTTATATGGTACTAACCTGCTATACGCATACCAAGGAACAAGAAGCAAGTCTTGCAGTATTAGCGGTAAATTGATTTAATTTGTAGAAAGCTTACGGAATAGCAAAACAATCGATGCAGTGTACACCTTCCATCCACAGCAAATCACACTTATTACCTAAAATGCACAAGTTCCTTCTTGTTAATCTCTGGTGAATTGTTCTATACATATTTTATTACCAGTAAAGTAGCTAGAAGTTCCCTAAAGTGATTTAGGTTTTCAAAACTTATCTGAATTTTGGCACCCCATGCGGATTTACGAATAGAACAGGTTTTTTCATATAAAAAGCACGCAGAATGTGATGAGAGCACAAAAGAAGTGCAGAGAGAAACGAAAACCGAAGGCGATCTTCCTATAAGTACCTCACAACTGTATGAAGCACGGGAAAAGCTGTTCTGTTTGCTATATAATATAGATAAGCAGTTGGCATTATCATAAATATTAAATTTATTGACACATTTTACTGATCAAAACCGGGGTTCTTACAATGGGGTCATCGTTTAAAAAGTTCAGTGTGGCATGCAGCAAGTGTTAGTGAAATGAAAAAAACTTGCTTCACTTCACGCTTGTCAGGAAATTGACAGAAATTAATAGTTGCCATGGTAACTATCACTATACTGTGAGAGAGCCGCCGATAGCTATTGACTAACCAGAGCGAGATTCGCATCAAATCTATTTTAGAATGTAATTAGACAATGTAATTATAAAATTGTTTTAGTTTATTGCTATACACCAACATTTGTCTTTTTCATGTCTTGGCCTTGAGCGAAAGATACCAATAGGTTTACTAGAAACACGCAATTAACAGGTCGCATTGCAGGAAGATGCTTCTTATCACCGCTACAGTTGTTCTGGTGTTACTTAGTGTGAGTGTCCGCGCAGAGACTGGCTACGGGGAGGTGGTCCATGACTGGCCGCGAGGGTTCACGGGAAGGCTGAACGTCACTGTAGAGGAGGATGTGGAGGAGGGGTGGATCATGACGCTGACTTTCAGCAAAGCTCTCGATCGTCTGGACATTTGGAGAGCACATGTCGTGTCTCAGTCAGATGATGGAAAGGTGTGCAAGTTGTATACTCGCTTTTTCTTATTTAAGGATTCGAGATTTTGACAAAGTACATCATTTATTTATAAAATGATTACAGACTTGATCATATCCATTTTGACGTCACTGGTGATTCCTGCAATTTGATTGGTCTTAAAAACAATATTTCAGCTATAATTGCACTGTTGTAAATCTGTAATTGCACTGTTTTGAACAACCAGTTACAAAACAGGAAAAGCTCAAACAAGAAATCACAACACAGCAAATCAAAGATGCACAACGTGTAAAAATTTAGAAAATAATGAAAGTTTTGACATGTCCTTCCTGAAAAATACAGCAAACATGAACCAGTTCACAAAAATTCTTTATCTCTTGGTTTTATAAAAACACGACTTTAAAATAGATATAATTAATTAGCTTTAATTGGTAATTGGAATTCGTGTAGTGCAATTATGGTCTGAAATTTATACTTGTGCCTTTTGGGATAAGTCCCTAGAGATAATCCTTTTGCAAGACAATTGGGTGGACAGTGCCTTCCTCTTTAAGGACTGATTAATAGACCACTCACATTTCAGGAAGTTGCAACTTTTGTGATAATAATGGTGATAACAACAGTAATAATATTAATAATAATAGCAATATTTATATGGGAAAGTGAAATCAACGGCAAATTGGCGACTACTTCTTTGAACCCCACCTCACAGCTGAGACTCGTCCCCAGTCATCCTCCTTCCATTCACTCCCATTGCCTGGTTACTTAGCTTTATATAATGGTGGAAACTAAACGTCCATCAAGACATGAGTAACCGCGCCAATAGGACCAACTAAGCAGCTCGCTGGGGATGAAACTAAAAAGCTTTCAAACTATAATCCAGAACAGTTACTTACGTACTTTCTTAACTCTTGTCATGCTAAACCTGTTTTCACATAAACCAAGCGTATCGCAACTTTTGGACCATTTGTTGAAACCTTGTACTGTGACCATTCATTTTGCTGGTCTTGAAAGGTAGAATCAGGAAATGCTAAGTGTTTCAACAAATTCAGAGGTTTACAATTTTCATAAAGAATATTGGCTTATATTAGTCTTAAGAATTTAGCAAGAGAAGGGTAAATTGCCATGAGGATGTGTTAGATATTCCTTCTGCATGATCTAAAAATTCAGATAAAAGTCTAGACAGCAGCATTTTATTGTTTCCAGATGTTTGAGGTTGAAAACAAGTTCTGGAACAGGCAAATGCCAAAGGGCTCCACGCTAAAGATGAGGTTTAATGGCTACAAGAGGACTCTTGGAACCGAGCCGCCAGAGGTCTCGGTCGAGTTCCGCCGCAAGAGCGAGGGGTCTGGATCGAGTTCTGGACACTTGTTTTAGAAAAAGAATACATTTCACTAATGAAATAAACGAGCTGTTATAATATTATAGCGTTTTTTGTCATAGGTTTTCTGTTATATATTACAGGCACTGATAATCACACGGGAATTAAGAGAGGAGACTGGTTTCAGATGATCTTCAGATCAAATATACTTTCATTCTTCGATTCCATTTTATCGGCTGCGGTACACACAGGCACTAAATGTGATTAGCTAATCAAATATTTTTCAGCGCAGTATAAACAACTGTAAACAATCCTGTTGCTTTCATTTTTCCTTGAGGTAAGTTATGATAACGGAATTTAAATCGACAATTAAAACGGGTCACCCGCTATCTGATTGTAATTGTGTTTCGTCTGCGGACATATACTCTAACCTTCTACTTTCAATGATTGGCTTTTACCTATCAAAATGCATCAATTAGCATCTCAGAGGGTCAAGTTTTAACCTTTAACCTCTCCTCCTCCCTCCTTTAGTCACTCATAAAATTCGTCGATACAAAGAATACCCCACCCGAACATAAATAAAAACCAATCCCTGCTATTTAAGACACATGCTACAGGCTAGGACCTAGTGAATATCAACAAGTTTGAAACAATTTCCTTTGAAAAAGAGATTTCTCTTATCAGTTTGAGTCCTGGCCAGGGAAGTAAATGAGCTGGGTTTGAGATCCCTCTCCGACGTCCGTTTTTTTTCCTGGTACTCCGTTCCTCCAACTATGCCAACACCTGAACAGTTCTTGAGTTAGAGAAAGCTATTTGAAACCAAATAAAGACAAGTTTTTATCACATGGCTTTAACTTTTATCTGGACATTGTTTTCAGCCATTTTTAATAGCACAAATAATAGCATTTTGATTTTTGGGAACAAACG
>JANSTR010145554.1:0-11476 GCA_025434805.1 Antipathozoanthus remengesaui | reverse complement strand
ATTTTCCTGTCATTTTTTTTTGCGTGTTCTGTTATGTATTTGTCTACGTTGTATTTACTTTGGCTTTTTTTTCAAGCCGTGTACATATTTAATACCAGGCGTAACCAATAAAATATTTTTAAAAAAATGCTCATAATTTATGCAAGATGACTTCACTTAAGAAGCATTAATGTCTCATTTATCTAGCTACAGCTACTGAGAGTTTCATGGTAATAGTTGCAAATGTCATTTTTAGCTCCAAAAAAGCTCCTTCAGGTCGTGGTGTCGAAATAAACCCCCCCCTCCCCCCTTATATGTTCCAGGTTAACGATTGCTGGCCAATGGTGTAATGGCAAAAAGCTTAACTCATTCGACTGCATTTTTAACAGGTAATCTGTCTAGGAAGAAGTGCTTTCCCATCCTTTCAAGAACGTAATACCTATTCATGGCAGCAGCAGCTCCGTGTCCATTGCTCGGATCAGAAAATAAGACTAATGCCGCAAAGTTGGGCAAGTTAATATTCGATGAGGTAGCAGTGACACTAGAATGCTTGTTTTGCGGTTACCATCCACCGGCTAGATTAGCTGAAGGTTTGATGGCTAACTATGGAAAATTGTCATCCCTTCTGGAAAACAGATTTATCAATCAAGCGCAATGGGAATCATTGTTTCCAACAGATAACAACCAACCAAACTCGCAAAGCATGGACCTTCACCTGCTCTTGCTGCTTATTCAGAATATCTGTGGTCTTACAGAACCACCTCTTGGCTGGGATAACCCTCCTTTGTCTTCTGATAATTCCATTGAAGGAGGAGTAGCAAAGTTGCGATGGTGCATAAATGAAGTGGCTGTCCGTGCATCAACCGGAATTGAAAAAGCGGATTTCTGTCGTTACTGGA
Source organism: Antipathozoanthus remengesaui (assembly GCA_025434805.1). NCBI lineage: Eukaryota > Metazoa > Cnidaria > Anthozoa > Zoantharia > Parazoanthidae > Antipathozoanthus > Antipathozoanthus remengesaui. The sequence goes on along the minus strand of JANSTR010145554.1, from coordinate 10,598 downwards.
GTGATATCACGAATGCTTTGAAAAGTCTTGGAATGTCTATCTCGCCAGCAGACGATTTGATAAACAGACCGCTGGACGAAACTGATGCAGAAAGGTATCATCAGCTGCTGATTAACTGGGCAGTGCCCAAAAATACCATCGAGAAATATCTACAGGAAGGAGCAAAGGGGCACAAAGAAAAGATAAAATCTTTACAAGAAGGTGGAAAAGAAATGTTAGACCCAATAAAGGTCAGTTGGTTCTCTTTATCAGGGGTATTGGACGTTGTGCGCTAGTAATGTCTGATTGGTCATAGGCTCATCCTACTGAAAGATCCCAGAAAACCTTAGGCGCTCAAAATGGCTACCATTGCACAATAGGTCTAAGTACATTAATGACTTTGAATCTGCTTTACTGGCCTGACAATTAACATGTGTAATTAAAACATTTGGTGGTTAGTGAGGTTAGCACAGTTGGTAAGATCTCTGACTGCCAACCAAGAAGTCTCGGGTTCAGTCCCTGGCCTGTTCGAGGGTTGAACTTTGTGAGACCTTCTTTCGCCACACCATCCGTGGACAGGGACGTTAAGCCGTTGGTCTAGTCTCTCGACCGTCTATCGGGGGACTTAAAAGAACTCGCACAGTTCTAAAAATGAGTAAGGTAGTGATCCGGGTGTTAGTGATCTGTTACCTTCTCCATACTCGATACTGTTGACTATGATGATTATAGAGCACATTTGAACATATTCATATGAAACTTGAGCTATATAAATGCATTACATTACAATGGTTAAGAATGGTCTTTGAGCTTACGTCACGTCGTACTGAAGTTAAGAATAACTGATAGGGTTCTGGAGGAACGAATTACATTTATCAGCTAGAGTTGCGCAAGGACTAAACTCCTTCGTTGAATGCATACGTACCATAATTTAGGTATGATTTTATTTTAATTTATGCAATTAATTTCGTCAGCGCAACATCACGTGCTGATTAGATAACTCCTAGCACGTGAAAAACATCAAGTTTAATATCGGAAAATATTAGGTTGGCATGTTTCATATTATTCCTAACAGCACGTCAATTCCACTATAATATGCTTGTTTAAATCCTGGCAGGATTTAACTGACGGTCATATGGCGCCGTTTACCTGGTCCAAGTCCGCCCTCCTTGGGGAAGGGTGCAAAGGAACAAAGGTTTATCGTGGACAACTCTCACCAAGTGCCAAAGCAGTGGCCATTAAGAAAATGTACAGCGAAATCTTTGATAAGAAGGAAGCGGAAAAACTTAGATGTTGCCGTCATCCAAACGTCATTCGTTATTTTGGTGATTATGAAAGAGAAGAGTATTTTTACATCGCTTTAGAATTATGTGAAAAAACTTTGAAGAAGTGTCTTGAAGATGGTGAATTTACCTCAGTTGGCATGTCACGCAGAGATTGTCTTCTTCAGGTGACGAGTGGTGTTGTCTACCTTCACAGGAAAAACATATGTCATCGAGATATCAAACCTGATAATATTCTACTAACACATAAGTATATGGAATATACTCAACGACGTTTTGTTCTTGCTGATCTTAACTGTGCACGAGATGTCTCTGGTAGTGGATCATTCTCCACTCAGCACAGTACTGTGGGCGCAGCAGGCTGGATAGCGCCTGAGGCGTATGAAGCTGGTCAGCGGCGGACGTTGAAGATCGATGTCTTCTCACTTGGTTGCGTTTTCTACTACACCCTAACGAACAAAAAGCACCCATTTGGAGATGAAAACAATTGTAAGCAATGCCAAGATAATATTAATAAGAAGCTTCAACCTGTTTTGAAACTTTCTGATTTTGAAGAGGGCACGTGTCTATATGAGCTGATTGGCAGAATGGTAGATACCCAACAGGAGAGCAGACCAACCTCGTTTGAAGTGCGCAGTTGTCTGGAACAGAAATGTGCAAACGAGGTATGTACGTTTTCTGTGAAATAGCTTTCAATGCCTTTCCTTCATGTACCTAATAGATGCCAGATATCTTAGAACATCAATCCAGTTCCGACTCCACATGCTCTTTAATTAAATGTAAACAATTAAACAATTAATGTGTCAAGCCGTGTTTTGAAATGCAAGCAAACGAAAGCTAACGTGTTACTCATTGCTTTAGCTTACTATTTATGTACATACGCCTTGTCAACCTTAACATGGTGTGTCAAGCTTGTCATGTCATCACCTTTCGATTGGTTTTCCCATGGAAGGTCACATATCAGGTTTGACTTGCTACCACCCTGGGGGAGGGGGGGGGGGATCCAAACTTTTTCGGTCAGGGATGTTCATCATACCTCTAAGGGGTAAAATTGAAGGATGTGGTAGCACTTAGGGTGCCAGAGAAGAACTTTTGACATTTGCGTACAGTGCGGTACCTTCTTCAGTATGATGCAAACAGAAACATAAAATCGCGGTCAGTGTGGAAAGTACTTGATGCTGTTATCGTTGGCTTCATAAAATTGATTGAATTTCTTGTCTGCGTGTGCGCTTTTGGATGGTACCTCTTAGGGTTTGAAATCGACCTGAGCCATGCCCAGATTGGTACCTCTTAGGGGCTTCATTGAAATTTTCCAACGAGCATCCCTGCCCAAGAAGTTGGGTGGCCTCCAATCCCCCCTGGGGGGTACAAGTCGACAGTTTGCATGGTTGGTGATTCATAATCAAAACAACCGAGCGCGAAGTGCTTGACCAGCAAGCTTGAAGCATCTGAGTGGTGTGAGGGAGCGAGAGCGAGCTTGCAGCACGCCAGATTTTGCCGACTTGAATCCTAGTCGGTGACATAATAGGGACCTTTAGCATGTGACGACGGCAACGTCAATGAAGGAGACAAACTGACTGAGCTGAGACAGTGTTGTTTGCTGTCAATAATAGAAACCTTTAGCCGCTTCCACAGACTTGCTACAAGTGGAATCACTCTCACACGAGAGGTATTTTCTAAGTAAATACTAAATGAAAGTGCCAAAGGCGCAAGCAAGCGAGCCTTGAAGTGATGAGCTTCAGCTCTTTCGCTTGCGCCTTCGGCACTCGCATGTGATTTGTGAGTCCACTTGTGGCAAGTCTACATCTTTCAGTTGTGATGGCAACGGTATAACTTCCCAGCTGAGCTCTTTGGAACCTTTTTTTCGTGAAAACGAACCAAATTAAGACATGCAAAAAGCTGCTTTTTACATAACTGTGCAGAGAATTCAATTTCTAATGAAGAATTTTTCCTATTGCTATCTTTCTAAGAATCCAAATATCAGCTATCAGTTGATCGTGACAACATAAATTCAGCTGACTGCAAGGTTAAATTCTGAATCTAAAAAGCTGACCTTCCTCGCCTTGCAGATGATTTACAGATTACCGCTGTGTTCAAATACCGAGAGGGAAGCTTATTATTGTAATCGTCTTGAGTGACTGTGTTACTGCTGAGACGAAGAAATTGCTGTAGACCGAGTGAAATCATTCCACGTTTCTAGTTTCAGCACTGAGTTTGATTGCAGTGAAGTTTTGGATTTTACCTGAAACATGTTCCCAGCAAGCACTCATCGCTCCACTGCCTTGGCATGAACAAAAAATATATAACAAACATCGATCGTAAGGAAAATACCATAATTATCAAGCTTTCAGAGCTCGAGTGGTTTTGAAAATGCTATGGCACCTTACTCAGTTTTGACGCAAGTATACTTGTTGGTCATTGATACTTCCCACCATCAGTCAATTACGGACTAGATTATTCAGTGGTTTTATGAACCTACAAGAGGAAAAAAATTAAAAACTTTGTATAAACTGATTTAAATAAGAAGTTAAAGAGTTAAAAACTGCTAAAATATTTAAAATCCCGAATTTTTCGAACTGATTGATGAAAAATCATGACTCAAAACAAAATTATTTCAAAAAAAGTTTAATGGAGGTGCATGTTTAAAGACAAAAAAGTCAAAATCCAAATAGATAAAAACTCGAATGTACTCGCGTCTTCTGCACACCGTGGAAAACAGCTTTTTGAAGTCGGCGCCGAGGCGAGATGATGGCCCGCCAAAGAGATGACGTGACGTCGACGTACCGGAATTAATTATTGGACCACTGACGTCGCCGTCGTCATGAAAATTACACGGTGCTACATGCTAAAGGTTCCTAATAGCTAATCAGAATCAACCGTTGGCATTCCTGCCAGTCGCTGTGTTTACAAATCCCGTCCTTGAAAATACTTTACCCAACTATTTTTTGCTGGTAATTTTTTTCCAACCATGTTCAAGGCACATTTTGTCTTACCCTTAACTAGAAAAAAAAAATTCTAACTGACCTGGCTACGAATTGATTACTAGCTCTCCCTAAGAGGACAAATTTATCAGAATTCAACGTTCTATATACAGTGTTTATGTGATTGAAAGTCAGAATGAGTTTCACTACAACTCAAGGTTGCCCACTTCTCCCAACTGACCTACACAATTCTAAAATGGAAATGTCAAAGCCAGATAGCAAACGGCATGTATTGGAGTCATTTCCTGCTGAATGCATGGAACATTAACTTTCGGTCAAACTCAAAGGATATCTGGTAACGATGCACTTACGGACATGTTTAATTTATTAATTATCATTTTGCTTTAGAATCGATCACAAACATGGCTAAAATATTAATGGCGACTGAATACAACTTATACACAGCAGAATGCGGCACTAATTTCAAGAAAAGATCAAAGCTACACGACAGGCAACCCAGTGTAGGCTTCTTAAACCTCTTGTTAATCTAAAAATGTGCTTTTTGATTAGAACACTTTTAGAGAATACCAAAACATTGTCAGAATCAATGCGTTGCGGGATGCCATGGTGACCGAACATTTGCATCAGTTTGGCCTAATGGTTGGCTCGAATGATATTGAAGGGAATACTTCCACCTCAGAGTATCTGGTTCTCTTATCTACAGCTACCAGATTGTAATGTCCGTCTGGATAGGGTCCTCCAAAATCAATAGAGATTTCCTCCCATGATTTGTCAGGGATGACTGATGGTTTGATTGGTTGCTCAGTGTGTTGTCTTGTAGTGACTTGACATTCATAACACCCCCCAATGAGCTCATCTATCATTGAGTTCATGCCCGGGGACCATTATTTAGTACGAAGCATTTGCTTTGTCTTTGTCTTTCCAAAGTGTCCCATTTCGTGAGCAATTTTGATCATTTTCCGTTGTAATTTCTTGGGAAGAACAGTTCTATCCAGTCTAAAGACAAGATTCTGTTCTTCATATAGCTCTCCCTTGACTGTTATGAAATCTGCGATGCCAGGGTCCTTCTTGTGGGCTTCCCATGCTTCTGTTTGGATTGTTTGGCTGAGCTGCTGAAGAGTGCTGTCTTTCACCGTTTCTCTTCATATTTTGTCAAGGACTATAGCGGGTTCCACCTTGGTGATACTCTTGATGATGCGCTCTGTGGTGTCTTCTCCCATTTCTGGGAGGGGGTGTCGTGATACAGTGTTTTTCTTAAGGCCGGTTCATGGGTATATTGTACCGCCTTGCCCCACTGGTTGTACCTACTTTTCCCAGCTCTAAACCAGACTGAACTTTAAGCTTGGAATAAGAAAAGTGGTACTGTTGTACCTCCTTTCCCAGTCGATGTACCTTCCATACTAAACCTTAAGAAAAACACTGTGACAGGAAATCGAGTGGGTCAGCTTTATCCTTCCCTTGTTCGTATTTCAATTAAAAATCAACATCTTGCATGTCCATGACCCGTTTTTCTGTGCGGGGAGGGAGCCTTGCCGTTGCCTTATTAACAGGGGAAGCGGTGGTTTGTGTGCTGTGACAACTGTGAACCTTGGTGCCCCCAACAGGTATATGCTGAACCGGTCCTTTGCCCAGTTGACACAGAGTGCGTCCTTCTCGGTTTGGCTGTATCTATTTTCTGTGTTCATTAGTGAAGTGAATGAAGTGTACTGGTTTCCATCCTTTCCATGTCTTCTGAAACAGTGCCGTTGATAGCCCTTCATTGTAGCTTGCCTCGGTTCTTACCATGGTTGGGAGTCTTGGGTTGAAGAATGCCATTGTGTCTTCGTTGAAATGCTTTCCTTAAGTTTCTCAAATGCCTCTTGTTCATCCCGTCCCCAGTGGAATTTCGTCTCTTTGTGTGTCAAATCTCTCAATGGCTTTGTCAAGGAGGGATATCGGGGTATGAACTTTACCAGATAGCCTGACATGCCAAGGAAGTTTTGGACTTCAGTCTTACATTTTGGTTCTGTAAACTCTTTGATTGCTTTGACTTTTTCTGGGGTAGGTATAAGTCCATTCTCACTCAATCTGTAACCATACACCTCTAGTTTGCGAGGTCATTTTCGAAAATCACTTTTGGTGAAAAAGTTACCTCAATAAAGATTATTATTATTATTTCTCGCTTCCCAAACTCACAGTTGGTCCACTTGGTCACGAAGTCCTCCGTTCAATGTAGAACTTCTTCAAGTGTGGCACTGTGCTCTGCCCAGTCATGCGCTCTGATCATGATGTCATCTCGCTGATTGAGGCACCGAGGGTGTCGCCAAAGATCTTTTGCATAGTTTCATCAAATAGGTCTTGGGATGCTTTGGCACCAAACACCAGTCGCTTAGGTCTGTAGTTTCTCCACGGTTTACTGAAGGTTGCAATGGCACGTGATGCTGAGTCAAGCTTAAGCTGATGGTATCCTTGGCGTAGGTCAAGCTTGGTCCACATTTTGCAGTTATGGAACTTGTGGATAAAATCCTCAACGATGGGAGATTGTGTGATTCTGCTGCGCTTCATGTATTTGTTTGGTACCCTAAGGTCAACACTTGCTCTAATCATATTTGGTTCCAGCTCGTCTGCAGGGGTTTGAACAGATTTGGGCTTAGGTTGAACAATTAAAGGTGAGCACCATGTAACGGGTTCGGTGTTTGAGACTTTTTCGAAGATGTCCTCTTGTAATCCTTGTTAGGCCCCTGTTGAGGAGGTCTTTGCAGGTGGTAAGGTATTTGTCTGGGTTTTTGTGCTACTGGTATTACCTCCGGTTTCATATGGAATGTACCATAATTATAGGTCCTTGTCCTGGTTTCTGTCCCGTATCTCCCCTATGCCTTGAAACACATGGTTGTACTTTCTGATGATCTGCTCCATCTGCTGTTCAGTTGGGTCTGTTTTAGCTAGTTTCACAATCTTTTGTTCCTTCTCCCTTTTTTTCATTTTATTTGGTTGGGTTAAGCTGCTGTCAGGTTGTATTGCAATCATTTTCAACTCTGGGAGGGTAGTAAGGCTGAGCAGAGGAGATGAGTTGATTCTTCCTCCCACAACGATGAACTTTGCTGGTCTCCCACAGGTCTCGTTGCGAATAATTGTGTTGAATTGCCCTTTCACTGGGAAGGTGCAAGGTGTTTAACTTGGTCTTAGACCGTTGAAGAGTAGGTTTGTGGGCAGTTCTGTCGATGAGTGCTTTGCATTGATGTTAATCCATTACATTTACATCTGCTCCACTGTCTGGTTCTACATAGATATCTATGTCGTCTAGCTTACACTCACTGTCTTGGAAGAGCTTCTAGCTCCTTTGATTTTCTTGGCTTAGGATACGTGTTTGACTTCCTGTATGAAGTATTCATCATCAGAACTTGTTGATTCATCCCCAGTTGTCCTCATAATTTGGCCGGTTTGTTGTTCATGTTGTCTTAGGGCCTTGGTCTCTTTGCTATTCGGTGCACGACAAACGGAAGAAAAGTAATTTCGCTCGCTGCAATTTCGGCAAATCTTTCCAATCGCTGGACACCGGTCCCCCTTACCATGGTTGTAACCATAAAAGTCACACTCGGTCGATGGTCTATTTCGCGAGGCCCACGTTTTCTACGTAATTGTGGTTGCTGCTTCTACTCTGCTACCTGCCATATATATCCATGAACATATGCGAATGTTATATAGCGTTTTTTCCACACGAGGTGTTTCAGAAACCTTTCTAAAGGCAAGAAACTTTGTTTGTTAAATTTCCTCCAAAGCCTACAAAGCGGACATTACTTTACACCCATAAACCAAGACACACACAGCACAGGAAGAGTTTGAACTTAATGGTCAACTGTGAACCTCCCTACCCTCCAGCTGGTTATTGTTATTTGGCCGGATATCTATCGAATGCCATAAAATCATCAACAAACAATTGATACATATCACATGTATTTTGCATCTTAACTTGATTGCTTCAAGAATATCTTGAAAAACTGCAGATAAACACCTCTTTGCCAATGTCAAAACTTGTGGCTTGACATGGCTGAAGGCAAATCCATGAATCCATCAAATTCTACATCTCAGTTACTTGTCAAGCCTCTCAAATGCTTTTAGTAGTTGAATGTATAACATAGTATTGTGTCAAATTCCACAACTTTGGTCTGCATGTATCAGTTTTGGTTTTGTTGCATGACAAATTGCTGGCAAAAACAATGCATCCGCACAGCCACTGAGGAAAAAATTAAGAAACAGAGCCGAGACCACACACGACTGGTTACCATAAATTAAATACCAGTCGTCTGAACAGAAATGTTTGGCTCAAGACGCTCATTTTCTCTGGGGGCCTGGGTCGGCCCTGGCTGGAGAAAAGGCGTCTGCTTTCATAGGCTACTCTACATAGATAATAGATGTCTTTGTCTGGTTTGTTCTTATCAGACAAAAGAAACTTCTAATTTGGCATGCAATGTGACATGGTGCCTTCCGTGTCAAGTTTCCTTTTGTCTAGCGTGCTAAAATATACCATGCGCATGTTATCATCGTTAAGTTGTGCAGTATCGGATACACAAGAGCAGGCAGTTGAGTATCGTTGATGTGCCGTGTGCTGAAAGTTCTAGGAATATTTTCACGGTGCTTTGACACTTAACTCTGTTGAGGACCATAGATAATTTTTTGTTGGTACATAGCTAGTGTTTCAGTTTGAGATGTTCTGACCAGTCACTAAATACAATTAATGCTTACAGTTACAGTTAGAATTATAACGATTGTTCACATGTGTATCTGTACTTATATTGAAGAATCTTTACCGCAAAGTGATGGGTATTCTCAACAAGCTAACGCCGCAGAAGTTTCAAACACTGACAAACCAAATGTTGGAGCTTGAAATTGATTCTCCTGAGAGATTGGAGGGCGTTATTCACAGGATATTTGAAAAGGTAAACCATCTCGGTATTCTGTTAGTATATTTTAACTTTTTGACATTTTGTTATCGAAAATATTATTTATAATATTAACTATTTTCTGATCGTTAACTATACATTATACTAATTCTTGGTTACTAAAAGTAATTGATAACTTTTTCTTCTTAAACCAGCTTTTCCACGCACCGGAGGTTGGATAACTATTTTTTTACAACTAATATGGCAACTAGCCCAACTTCGCATGTCAACTTTGTTCCTAGGACAGATGGTAAAATTTAGTTGTTGAAAACAAAACAACCATGTTAGTTACTGATAATAAAAAGTATTTTTCTTTTCAAAAGAAAAAAAGCTTATCAGTTGTTAATAACCAGATTTTTGACAGTTTTTTCTTAATATATTGATGACTTATGTTATTTCGTTATTGATTACTTGCTGTTGTCGACAACTAAAATCTGTTAAGCCCCTAACAATAGATATATTTAACCTTTTACTAAAATCTGTGAATTTCTATGAATGTCTTGAATATTTACTTGAAATACTCCTATCAGCACTTTCGTGTGAAATTGATCTGAAAAGGTTTGTAAACTAGAACTTGTTTTTTGTTGTTATTTGTTCACAGGCAATAAGTGAGCCACGATTCAGCGTTCCTTATGCAAACATGTGTAGGTGCCTTGTGGCGGTAAGTTAATATCTAACATTCTTAACAGTGACTTAGATGATGGCATTTCTTAGAGTAAGAATTGCTCTTATATAATTGCGTTCGACGAAGGAGAACGCATTCTAATCGTGTCTGTACTCGTGGGCTGAGGCTTGATGCCACCTCAGTTTGAGCGATTTTTGGTCTGGCCGGCCGAGTATCCTGAGAAGCCTCGACTTTCATGCAATCCTGCTGACTGTGTTTGTTGAGTGAAGATATGTATCATGACAACAGGAAGTTTTATAGTGATATATTTTGTATGTCGTTCATTGCTTTCTAGCAAATACAATTCCTTTTAGCACGTGGACTTGCGCATAGCTTCGACATTCGTTATTTGCCATGTGGAACTAGACTTTCACAGTTGCCATTGCATTGGAAGAATGAAAACACAGACCGCTCAATAAATTCAACTTCAACAGACTTAGAGAAGCTCGGGTTATGTAAGTGTGGTTATTATTTATATGTTTACACCATGTCAGAAAAAAATGGATCCTGGGTTACGAAATTTGCAACCTGGGAAGACAGTAGGGACCTTGAGAAACGTCACCGAGAACGGCTGTTACATTTTTAAGTTCCTGGTTTCTTTGTCTTTGTTAGTAAAATCCATTTTTCTTTTATCTTTTCGTGAAGGTAGGCGAATAATAAAAATTAAATGCCTCAATTCTTAAAGCTGAACGACGATCATGTTAGTTTATATTTCGTCGTTCACGTTCTCTGCAAAACCTTAAGGCCGCCACACACTAGACGATTTTTTGTCGTAAGACCCCCGATTTTTTATCGGCCGATGAAAAATCGTGTG
>JANSTR010145543.1:0-11477 GCA_025434805.1 Antipathozoanthus remengesaui | reverse complement strand
TACTGTACAGTACACAATGTAGTCAGCTACTGAACCAGGTACAAGGTATGAGGCAGTACACTATCCTATTACTGTACAGTACACAATGTAGCCAGCTACTGAACCAGGTACAAGGTATGAGGCAGTACACTATCCTATTACTGTACAGTACACAATGTAGTCAGCTACTGAACCAGGTACAAGGTATGAGGCAGTACACTATCCTATTACTGTACGGTACGCAATGTAATGAAAAGCTAATATTGTTACCAAGCTGTTTTAGTAGGCTAAAGAATTAATAAACATGGAATATTTAATATTGCTATTTAGGTAGAATAGTCAACACAACCTGAGATACATGTAACTGATAGATAACTGATTCTGTTCATTGTGAATATAAGAAATACTTGAACATTGTATGTCTTGTTCAACAACTAGATGTTTGGTAAATTAACTAAACTTTAGTTGACAAGAAATTATTTAACTGTTTTATTATTAAGTTCTACTGCAGAGAGGAAAAGTAGGACAAACCTCATTACAAAGAATGGAAAGTTTCTTTTGAAACACAACACTCTAACTGAGGTTTGTGGTATATCTTTGTTACTACAGTACCATACTGACTGACCAGGTATAGCTACAGTACTGTGTTTCGTTAAACATGATTTCGTACTGACTTGTTTACTTTAATGCTCTTACTATGTGCTACTCATGCACTTGTTCTGGTAACCTACCTTACCTACTAACATACAATTATGTACTTACCACCTAACTACATATTTACTTACAGTGTAGTATACGTACAGTATTCACATTTACTTTAAAAATATGTACTTAATCATGCATCACAGTGTTTTTCTTAAGGTAAGTATGTACTGGGAAAGGAGGTAAAACAGTAGAACTTTCCTTATCCCAAACTGAAGTTCAGACTGGTCTGGGGAAAGGAGGTATAACCAGTAGGGAAATGCAGCGCAATTTACCTATTGTACTGGTCGTACGGAAAACACTGCATAATATTATAGTTGCATACTTACTGGCTTACAGTACAGTATTTTAATACTTACTTACTTGTACTGTAAACTTGCCAACATATTTACCTGAATTTACTGACCTATAATGATGCAAATTTAATACGCATTCGTGAAAATTAGCAGTTTGGAACATGCATAATTATATTCCTTTTTAAACTGTTAATTTTATTGGTGACAGTCATGATTAGTCGCAATTCCTCTCTCAATCCTCATTTGACAGAATGACATACTCCATATAGTTTGCATAATTAGTATACAATCTTTGCAGTAGATTGAATAACTTCTTGCAGGACCTACCTGTTGTGGTAATCTTCAAAGCAATGGGTATGGAAAGTGAACAGGAGATTGTTCAGATGGTAGGGTGTGAAGACGAAGTTGTTGCAGCATTTGCTCCATCGCTTGAGGACTGTCACAAGCTGAATATCTATACACAACAACAGGTACAGTACATTGTGTATGTATGGTGATTAAACTTCATTCATTGTTGAATTTTCAAAAACGCTTTATAGAACATAGTGGTTCAAAAGAACTTCAGAAAGTGTTTTAAATCTTAGGAAGGAGCCTTCACTTGGCATTTGGATGTTGATGTTGTTGTTACTGAACATTATGTGGCTTTTGCTAGTGTCTGTTAGCCATGATGTGGTTGTGAGTTGGTGCACATGTTCACAGAGGGCATAAAATTGTAAATGAAAGTGTTGGGGTAAATATGGCAATCCTTTAGTTGTTTCTGTTTCTCACAGCAGTGCATATGATGTGCATTTCAGGAAATACATCTATCAAGTTATCCAAACAGTCTACAGTAATAGTATTGAATTTGTTTTACAGTACTTGGTCACAATAATTTGTTTCTTAAAACAACTACTACTACTTCTAAAACTTTATTTTTCATGGTAAATTATCAGTACCTTACAATTTTCTATAGCAATATTTGGTTTATTAAATAATAGTTTTGAGAATACTGTAAATGTCAACTGTTTTCCACAAACTGGCGTGTGGGAACCCAATTGGAACCCAATCTCTCTTATAGCTGGATAGAGTTGTGAGGTTTCTCATCTAGTTTAGAAGACTATTACAAAACACCACTTTAGCTGCAGATACATTTCAAGGAATCAGCTTAAATAAAAATAAATCACAGTTAATAAAATTAATAATGGTATATTCTAACCTCTTTCTTGACTTCCAGCTGATAGTTCTTTCTTTTTCAAAAACCATTTAATGCTTTCAAGGAACAGATACAACAAAAGAAACTGGACTGCAGCTGTTGTTGGTATTACTGATTAGTGTATTGCATGCATGTACCACACACTGTGTGAAGGTGATTGTGTAGCGTTTGTTCTTATGCCAGGCACTTACACACATGGGAAATAAAGTACGACAAAGAGCAACTTGGGGCAGGGCAAGGAGTAAAGTGGATGAAGCAAGGGAGCTTCTTGCAGGAACTGTGTTAGCACATGTACCGGTAAAGAGTAATTGTGTGGATGTATCTATAAGTGTTAGAAGGTGTACCAGTAAAGAGTACCTATGGTAATGTGGATACATGGACCTATAAGTGTTCACACATGTACTAGTAAAGAGTAAGCATATGGATGTACCTATACTGTAAGTGTTGGTACATGTCGATGTACCTAGCACATGTACTGGCAAAAAGTAACTATGTGGATGCACCTATAAGTGTTAGCACATGTACTGATAATGAGTGAATGTACTTTAAGTGCTAACCAGCACCAACATGAAAATCTTGTATTAACAAGAGCCAGTGGGACAGGCTGTAATCGGGCTGTGGCAATGTACTATTGATTGTGTAAAGCTATTGTTATTTATTTATTTTTTTAAATTTTTCCCAAGCCCCTGGCAATCTATTTTGTGAGCCCTGTGGGAAGGCATTCATGACATGCGCATCATCCACACAGTCCACGTGGGATCTTCGTTAGATCTCTGGGCTTTCAGGTTTTCCCTTCACATTTGAGACCTTCGCATTCGAGATAGCATCTGTTACTAAAGAGAAAGATCAAAAAGGCGTTGAAATGACGGTAGAAGACCTAAAGTTATTACCTGTACCCCAATCACCCTGGAAGATGACATCTGATCTAAAATGCATGGTGGTAAATAGGAGTCCACTTAGAACTGAGATGGTTTATTGATTATTGGTATACGACTTGGTGCTCCTGACCGAGCACGGCCATGTATATTGTTGTTACCAGTAACAAATTGATGATAGAGTGACTGATGCTGCAATGTAACCTTGACGTCTAGTTTGAGATGACTCTCTTTATTAATCAACTTTTCTTCAGACTCATCTGTCCTGTGTTCAGTATCCCATAAGTTTGCAGACAAGGTTAAACAATAAGAACTCGTATTCAAACACACAATCATCATAATGAAGTACATAAAATAATATTGCAATATATTGTTCTCCAACATAAATGATAGTCTTTGCAGTTTGCTGCGATTATAATCATAAGAGAATAATCCATAATAAAAGTGCAATCGTATAGTGTTTGTATACTTGTGAGCTATTAGATAACAGAAATGTTACAAAATGTAGCATTAAAATAGGAAGAACTCACCAGCTTTCAGCTGTGAAGATGACACTCTCGACTATTCTTGACTACAAAGCAGAACGTGCAAATGCGCATGAAATCTGCTGGCCAAGCAGGAACACCGAAAACTATAGTCGGGTCACAGCCCGACTAATTATTTGAGAATCAAAATGAGTTTTATGTTTATATAGATTTTCAGATTTTGTTTGATTTTCAAGTGAAAATAGCACACAGCAAGGGATTCAAGCCAAATAGTCCATGAGCCTCAGGGACCACGGAGCAGGGGGGACCAGGGGGCAAGTGCCCCCCCTCCCCAATTATTTTGCCGCATGTACCCTTAAGAATTCCATAATAAATTTTAAGAGAAGAAGTTTGTGGTTTTGTTTTACGCTTTTTGAAACTTCATAAAATAATAAGCATGCTCTAGTTTTGACTCAAACCCTAACCTCACTTGACTGCCGGTTCGTCAGGATGAAAAGTTGAGCCTCTGATGTTTATAACGCACTACACCTTATAATTATAAATTCACGACCAGTTTTTACAATTATATATTTCCAATGCATTTCTAGCGATTCTAGAAGCTCAAATTTTCAAGATTTTCCAGGGAAGCAAGCCCTCAGACCCCCCTACGAAACTCGTGCCTTCGGCACTTGTGCTAGTGCCCACCCAATCTAAAACTTGCTCTGCGGTCCGTGAGCCTGATGGAGTAGCTCACAGGGAAACCACAGTGCATAGTGGAGTGTTGTCCCAGCAATTCAAGTGTCTACAATCCAAACCTGAGCTGTGAACTTTGATATTTATTTTCTTTTATAAAAGTGCATAACAAGCAAACTGTGGATAATCATAAAATGTGCTAGCATTATGAATTTCAAAATATTGTGTGCAAATCAAAACAGAGCAGATGTTATACTGTAATTGGTATGTCTTCAATAGTAGTATATCCTAAAATCCAGAGTGCAGGTGCTGAAACTAGTATTTCATGGGTGAAGCATGTAAGTGTAGTTCAGGCACTCTATAAATGTTTCAGTGGACACTATCTTGTCACACTGGTTTTCAGTCAGTCAAAGCGTGCCAAATTTATAATTATTTTATAAGTGTTGACATTCTGTCACATGGAAAACATTTTATATTTGTTATACAAGTTTATCAATCTTAGTAAACAATTAAAGTACTTAGCTTTGATACAGATCTGTATAATTGGCATTGCGACATACTCCACGTCACACAAGTATTTAGTAAATCAGCAATAATTTTTTGTATCAAACAGTGCACAATAAATATTGAGTTCAAGGCATACAATCAATGATAGAAAGGCTACCCAAAGTGACAGTTATTAGAGCAGGCTTATATGGTAAACTAGTAATTCTGAACTGGTGTCTTTGATGCAGGTATTAAAGTACAATTTCCGTGGCAAGTGCGTGTATCTTGCGCACATGATCAGGCGTGTGTTGCTGACTCAGGCTGGAAAGGTACCTGTAAATTGTCGGTCTTAGATACCCATTCGGAACGAGCATTGTGACAGTTACAGTAACAGTGTGTTGTGTGGCCATACTGTATGATAAAAAATCTGATTAAGTTTTTTTGACAGTTACAGTTATAGTGTTAGTGTAGCTATACTGTACGGTAAAGAAATTATCCAAATGAGATTTCTTGTTGTAACAACATTGTACGGACATTAAAAAACCTAGCTTGTTTCAGGAAATTAGCTGTGCTTATATGCGAGTGATTACCCGTTGGCATTAGACAGTAGCATGGCTTCCCAAACCAACCAAAGTTGATTTTCCCTGCTGTGAGCACATGCAGTTTAATTTGTCTAGTAAACATTTGGACAGACTGGTAAACCAGGGCACTTACCAGTCCAGTTGTCTAGTAAAACAAAGTTCTATCCCTGTCAAGTGATGACATGTACAGTATATATGTTTTCTCAGTTTTGTTGCTGCTGTGTCAAAGCCTCAATCTCGTGTCCATTCAAGTGCGTTTGGCCATGCGAAATCATTAGTTAATCATTTCTACAAAGTCCCACTCTTTTTCGTGCAACAATTAATTTGGATTTTGTGTACCTATTATTAGTTCCTAAAAAGGAAAACAAACATTTCAGTTGCACTTTTAAGCTCGTATACACTATTTACTTATTAATTGTTGTTCCCCACAGACTCGAGCAGATGACAGAGACTATTATGGAAACAAACGCCTTGAGTTGGCAGGTCAGGTATGTTGTATAAGGCAAAGGTTTTATCATTACAGCTACCTGACAATCCATTAGTCAAATTTGAAGGAGCCACAAGGTTTACAGCTGGAGGATTGTGTGAATTAATTCGAACTAATAAGTCCAAAGTCAGCATCCGTACATTTATGTTGGAACAACTGGCTTACGTAAACTTTAAATATCTTATGAAAGGTGAGAGTGAAGGAAGTTGGTACCAATCATAAAGCATCTGCCTAAGACACGAAACAAAACAATCCGTGGTAATCCTTGAGAGGATAAGGAAATGATGCTCCGTTGTGCAGTATATGTAACTTCAAAGTGTATTTGTGATCCATTTGAAGGCTTTTGCTGTGCAGTATCTTCTTGTTAGAAACAACATAATAGGCAAGTATGAGGTCTCTCTGGTTATTGTAAAAACTTAGAAAAGCACACATCATTCGCGCATTTGTTTCATTGAAGTTAGTATATATTTTCCAAATATGCAAGTCCACTGTAGGTGAAAAGTCTGTGTTGTATTAAAGTTACATCCTCTTTAACCCCAAGGTTTGATACCGTATTTCAGAAATACCCCAGTATACTGGCTTTAGAATCGTTAGAGATGCCCACTATTTACAGTGTATATCGTTGTATAATTCGGACCTTCCAACCTCAGTTAAAGTTGTATAGTAATTGGAATTCCTAACTTGCAATTTCATATTTTTTTCTCAACCATTGTTGTAGTTGCTATCACTTCTGTTTGAAGATTTGTTCAAGCGCTTTAATGCGGAGGTAAGTAAGTAGATTGTCTCATTATTGGAGCAATTGTATTAATATGTATTATTATGTTGTGTTTACACTTTTGTTGTTCATTACATGCTTATATGGTTTTTGACTATATAAAATATGATACAAGAAAGTTGACTTTTGCATTCAATACGTATACAGTTGTGTGTCATAAAACAATAGAAAAACTCTGACGCTATTTGTGTGTAAGTCAACTAAATGTTGTAAATGTTTCAGCTAAAGAAGATTGCAGATCAAACAATCCCAAAGCCAAGAGCTGCACAGGTAAACTGATATATAAGTTATGACTGTTTCATATGATGGATTTGTTGGGTACGCCGAGTAGCAAAGGCTTTCCAACCAGCAATAGTTATAATCATGCAATATAGACAACTAAGCATTTCTCTCTAAGTAAATAGTTTTTAAAAAAACTATAGACTGCGTTGGCGGGTAGGTAAAACGTATGATAAAATCAACCGAGGGTTGACGAAAACAATTTTCCATGCCGTAAATTTGGAAAAAAGCTGACGTTTCGAGCACAAGCCCTCCCTCTATATGTCAGTATTCCCTCATCTTCCCTCTTATCTCTTATTCCCGCTTATTCCCCCAAACTCTTGTTATATCTTATTCACACTTATTCAACTTTATTCCCTCTTTTCCCCCTAATCCCTCATTCTTCCAATTTCCCCTTATCCCCATTCATTCCCTCCAATTCCCACTTATTCCCTCTATTCCTAGATCCTCCTTATTTCCACTTATTCCCCTTACTCTCATTCCCCCTTACTCCCCCTTATTCCCTCTCATTCCCTCTCATTCCCCCTATTTCCTCTTATTCCCACTCATACCCCCATTCCCTCTCATTCCCTCTCATTTCCCCTATTTCCTCTTATTCCCTCTTATTCCCTCTCATACCCCCATTCCCTCTCATTCCCTCTCATTCCCCTTATTTCCTCTCATTCCCTGTGATTCCCTCTCATACCCTCCATTCCCTCTCATTCCCCCTTATTCTCTCTCATTCCCCCTATTTCCTCTTATTCCCTCTTATTCCCCCTTGTTCCCTCTCATTCCCCCTTATTCCCTCTCATTCCCTCTCATTCCCTCTCATTCCTCCTTATTCCCTCTCATTCCCTTTCATTCCCCCTTATTCCCTCTCATTCCTCCTTATTCCCTCTCAGTCACTCTCATTCCCTTTCATCCCCCCTTATTTCCACTTGTTCCCCTTGATTCCCCCTTACTTTTATTCTTCCTTCATCCCACTTATTTATCTTTATTCTTATCGCCCTTATTCCAACTTATGGACCTCTAGCTCTTGAGTGGCTGTCCGTTGCAAAGATTGTTTGTAATGTTCATTTTTCGACAAAGCTATATAAATAAGAATCTTATTAGTCTTGTTTGCTGTAAGTTATGGATCTTTTTGTCTCTTGGATCCCATTTTCATAGCTTGTGCACTTTGGCCACAAAAGGGTGGGAAAAAATTCCGTCTGTAACTTACTGTACAGATCTCGTGCTTGGCTAATAAGAGGTATATGTATATATATATATATGTACTGTACCACATACCGGAGGCAAACTAGTCGCCAGAGTTCCGAATCACGAGCACAGACATAAAATCCCTTGCATACCTGAAAAGCATAATATAATTTAATATCTATCAAATTTCAGTTTGCTGTTGACTGTAACACCAAGAAGGTTGATTTCCTTTTCCACAGGGATTACCGTAATCTCACATGTAAATGAGGGGGTCTCATTTGTCTTTCCCATAAAAATTATAGCTTTTTTGAAGTCCTTGAATTCAAAGACTTTTATGGACTTTCAGGGACCACTGGAACCCTATCAAATATAGAATATATATTGTCTTACCCTGGACAGACGCTCTAATGACTTTATATCTAATTCAGCAGACACAACCCATTTGAAGATGTACATTATCAATTCCACTGGAATGGCAGAAATATGGGTTGCCTGGAAAATGAACAGAAACATTCAAGTAATATGGCTTTCAAGACAGCTACACCCAATTCAATTATCAATTTGATTTAAATACTAGATAATTGAAAATGGGTGTATGTACAGTGGAACCCTGCCTTATGCCACCTCATTAATATGGTCAGCTTGTTATAGATTACGGCCCCTTTCTTAGCAAGCTGAATACATGTACATACATTTCCTACCCTGTTAATACATGATTGTACAGCAACCCCATTAGTATGGCCAAATTTTTGTGGCCCATTGGTGACTGTACTAACATGGTGACACACTGTACATACATGTGTGTAATCATAACAATACATGAAAAAATTACTGCCAGTACTCCTATTGGTTAAAATGTGCAGAAATATATTATGAGATCTAATTGGATGAGAAACAGAACAAGGCCAATCAACCATAAAATATGGTGGTTACTATGACAACAATAGAGGGAATTTCAATCAAAAATGGTGGATGACTTTTGCATGTTCCAACACAATTTTTCCTGTGTATGATTAACAAGTAATGAATCATAATTTATTATTATTTCTCTTACAGCTGGAAATTACTTTGCATTCAAGTGGTTTTTGAAGTTCTCAAATGGCATGAATCGCCTTCTGGGCTCAAAAAATCTTGACACGCTTTGCAAGACACACTTGTGCAAATTAATTACAAACTGAACTTGAAATAATTTAATTACAGACTGCTACTAATTGTATATATTAAAATTAAAAAATTAACTTTCTCCAAAACAGGTACATATATACTGTCAGTAAATTTAGGGTTGGAAACCCACTCAGTCAACCTAAAACTAAAAATGTGGGCCAAAGTAAACTGAAAGTAATTATATATTTCATTGAAGATTATTGGGAAATTTTGGTCTTTTATCCCCAGCCAGTTTATCAGTATGTATCTGCTTGACTTACATTATCCACACAGAATATGTTGGTTGGTTATGAGAATAAAATATTAAATCAAATGTGGTCATACATGTACGCATACCTAGCAAACTATATCTAATATGAAAGGCAAATTCTCTCATTGACAACAGGAACTCACAAGGAAGTTATGGAGACAGTTTAGGAGAATTTTAATTAGCAATATGTCATGTGGCAGTGTTCTAGCCAGCTTTAAAAAAACGACAGGGCACCCTAATTTGCATATCATTAATATTCATGATAAACAAGCAAAAAATCCGATGACCAATAACTGTGGCTCAGAAATTTAGTGTCTAAAAGCAATTATTTTCGAGCAATCGCAATCGTTTGAATTTTGGTGAAAATAACTTGGAAAATATTGCGTAGAAACCTCAAAATATTGGGTTTTAACCTCAAACTCTTCATAAAATTCAATGTATAGGATCACAAAAAAACGACAGGGTGCTGGAGGAAAATGACTGCAGGGCACATAGAAAAATGACAGGGTGCTGCGCCCTGTCGTTTTGGCCTTGCTAGAACACTGTGTGGTGTCTTTGGGATGGAAAGGTTTCAAAGTCAACCATGTGCAAACAGTCACAACCAATAGTCGGACTTGATGTGACCTAACCACCATCCGGTGTAAACAAAGGCTTACCTTGGTTGTGAAGTGAGGCTGACAGACTTCAGTGACAGACAATTGCTGAAATTTTCCTGCAAGTTCCATCAACTGGGGACTGCATGATTAGAACATTCAATATTACAGCAGATAAAATTCGGCTTGCTCAAAACATTTGCTTCTTCATGAAGTCCATCCAATTAAATTTAATCACAGCTATAGTGCAGCACTGCAGCTAAACTACAATGTATAAGTTAGAATACCATTCCTTCAGTTGCTTTATATTTGCTTGAAATGCTGGCAATTTATCTATGATAGTATAGATTCAATTACCACTTTTATACTGAATGGGTGCTGGTGGCCATGGTCAGCAGTGTGCTATAATTTTCATTTATCTAGATATATTATTTTACAGCTTTCATCTTCATTACAAATATTAATTCTAAAAAATCATAATTAAATGTATGATGTTGTCCTTCGGTAGCATACTAAAATCACTTAAATATTAAATAAATATTTATACCAGTAATTATAATATTATGTAATGAATATTTTAATTATCATAATTATTATATTATTTATAATAACTGTGAAACTCCTGAGGTTCTGAAATCTGAGGTTTAGTTTGAAGTTCCAGCTAACATGATTGACTGTAATGGGATCAAAAGGGTGCAATTCAGAACAGATTATCTCATTCTGAGAGTGAACTGATTGTAGGTTTGAGTTTGCAGCTGTAAAAGTCTACGAAGGAACAAATTGAAATTAATGGACCTCTGATTCTTAGGCCTTGATCTCAATGGAGATGAGAGGATATTTACACGTAGAGCTCAGGTGACATTTTAGCATGTGTCTGTACATTGAGGAGAGCTCCCCACATTCTTATAAAATTGTACTGTCAGTATATATAACTAATTAATAGTCATGTGATGGCAATATAAGAGTCTTTGCATTTAGTGTACATCATGTCATGCAGTAACAATCACGTTCCTAAACTGGTGATGGGGGCACTATGGTCTCAGATGCATTTGGGGTAATAAAGGCTCAGGCATGTCACAGTGTGGAGTATGGGTGATAAATGCAAACCAGAAGCCCTTCATCTTGAAAGATCTTAGTGACTCTGTAGTCAAGATTTTGGATAGGATGCATGGGTATTTGGTAATAAATTATAACCTGACCTGGGCTTTCAGGCAGTCATGTGGCAACTGTAAATATAGTGGGCTTTGTGGCTCTCCTATTTCATATTTCACACGGCAGGCCTTGAAATTGCAGCCGATACGTCTTTGTTATATGCTAGTCTGTACTTATTATTTTAAAATGTCAAAGTTTATAAATTGTGTGCTAGTCTGTACTTATTATTTTAAAATGTCACAGTTTATAAATTGTATGCTAGTCTGTACTTATTATTTTAAAATGTCACAGTTTATAAATTGTATGCTAGTCTGTACTTATTATTTTAAAATG